>JAQIXI010001783.1:0-12257 GCA_034700165.1 Galumnidae sp. Gr-Ori-00277 | reverse complement strand
TTTAACATTGCTATTACTAATGAATTTGAAAATTTCAATACAGAGTTGAACATGGACTTTATTTAAAGACTTTACATAACATTTACCTTTACAAAAACAAAAGGCTTTTCTGAATCCAATAATAAAATACCTTTTGATGGAATAATTTGTTAAAATAATTAAAATTTGATATCCTTTTCAGTTTACAGTACTTTTGTGTCTCTAAAGAGAAAAGTTATTAAATGTATTATATATTTATAAGAATAAATGGTTTATATATACAATCGATATCTTAATCCGCTTTGAATTGAGTATTAGTTATAAGTTTATGAATGTAATAATATTTGTTAAATAACATTACAGGTGGTGTTTAAAGTAACAAGTATCAATTATGGCAATTTTGGCAAAAAATTTTATTGATCCTATCAACAAATCAAACATTTAGTCAACACTTCTCCTCCTCTTTTATGCCTAACCTAAAGGTTTTCATACAACGGATGCACTTTTTGACGAAATTCTCATTTTATCGATTCTATAACAAAGAAATGAACTGTAATTTCATTGATAACGTCGGAATCCGATTGAGCATGGTAATTTATAGTTATGTTACAATATGATGAAAGTTACCCATACAAGCAATTTATCCGTTTTGAATCACTCAACCATCAGTGCATTAGACCTTTCAATCGATACAATTTGAAATGATGGTCAGGTTTTCGTTTCAGAGGGGATCTATTCAGTGGTTGAGCGCCCAAATAGTGATTCAAATCAATAACTCAATGCTTTCAACGAACAATAATCTTAAGCGTTCATAAAATGGAACCTATTTTATGATCATTTTATGTTCTAATGACTTATTCTACTCATATCTCTTATGAACATCACTTTTGGAACACTTTTTAGAACATCAATAATCAACTTTTCGAGTCTTTTCGGTTTTGATTGAAAAAAAATGATCGAAACATAATTTTAGATAAAAAATAACATTATTTTAAAATATAAATTTAAAGGTATAATTTACAAGAATTATCAAGCTCATTTTCATTTAGGAAGGCGGTATGGACTGATATACTTATTCGCAGCCAAACCTCAAAACAAACGATTTCTGTGCAAATGTTTGTAAATTTATTGAAAATTCAAATTTATTCAAGAATTGAGATCCGACTGAATTAGAAATTCAAATATGGTTTTTGGGAAAAGGCTTAGAGTAGGCCTACTCTTTGCATACTCTTTGGATTAAATTTATCAGACAAAGTGATTGAATCACACAAACCATTGATAAATGTGTTTAACGATAGTAAACATTTCTCGATATTCAAAATACAAAACTCTGATTCAATCCATTAAAAGGTTGTGATATTCTGTCAAACAGTAAATCAAATGATGGAAACTATTTTCAGAGCAATATATGATTCAATAGATTTGGATTATTTTCAAACATATCTCAGTTATAGCAAAGACTGACGAAAAAATAACTCTCTGTATATGTCGTGTGAGTGCAGGCACTGAACCGATGTCTAATTGAGACATTAAGCAAACATTTATTGCCTCTAAGACATAATCAATGGTAAAATTCGATCAGAAATTTGTGCTGATCATCAGAACAACTCCAAGATAAATATTATACTTCAGTCATATAACTCAATATATTTCTTCATTTATTGATTAGAAAAATAAATGAACTTAAGTTTTGTTGAGACAAAATTTGTTACAAAAAGTGGTTAATGTATTGAACTTGTATTGGACTCACACTGAACTTGGCTATTTTATTAGAGATGTGATGACTAAATTGGTTCGACTGTGAGTATGAGAAAATCTGCTGCACTAGAATTGGTCGTCTTGTGTTCCATTCCCTATCCTTTTCCCTTTGAACAGCCTTTAATGCGGAGTCACATCATCTCCTCTGAACGCAATGTCTCTCTGTTTTGGTGGGAATCATAAGAAATTTGTTGTGATTTTTATTCTATGACTCTTTCTTTTTAATAACTAATGAAGAATAACTAATTTCCATGTTTTCCATGATTTATGGGATCACTTCTGGTGCCATTCGGATGACTACTTCCAACGAACTGTTCTCAATAAATGGGTTCGACTGATGATCAAAGAATGAGTGGTAAATAAAAATTGTGCTGAAATCCAATAATATTCTCTTCGATATATAAGTTATTTGAGCGGTCAGTGAGTGAGTGAGTGATCAGAACTGACACCTGAACTGTATATAAGACACGCGTCTGTGTTAAAAGAGATCAACAAAATCTTTATGATCTAGCTCATTTGTGGAAATCCATTAACAAAATTTGAGTTTCAAATAAATTAGTTTTTTTTCGAAGTATATTTCGCTTTGAATTTATGACAGTTTTCTTTTCAACGTTTCTCTCGAGTAATATATCTTTTTTCAGGCAGTCGTTCAGTGGATATAAAGAGTGATTTTCGCCGTCAAATGATATTCTAAGAGAATAAACACCAAGAGTTCAGATTTTTCTTCTAAAATGGATTCTCTTCATTCGTCTTCAGGTAAAATCTTTTTTTTTTGTCTTATTTTTTGAAAAAACAAGAATTAATGGAAAACACATTTGAGAGTAAATAATGTAATGCTTTCTATTGTTTTAATTAGTTTTTCTCTAAACTTGAAATGTTAACAAACACTTAATGAGAAAATTCTCTGTCATTTAGACATCAGTTCATTAATAATTCGACAGTTTCTACACAAATAACTTATTTCACTTTAATTGTGTTCATTAGAACCGGTACTGAATAAATAAATTTATTACTTTATATACAAATATTATTTATTCTAACGCTTTATATTTATGGCAATTATATTAAAGAAGTATTAAAGTTATTTAAGTCTAATATTCCATTAATATATAATTATTTGTCAACAAATTAGTTGAGAACAGAATTACTGTAATTTCTAATTCATGAGTGAATTGAGGTTTTAATCATTTTATTGAAAATATTGTTAATATTTTATAAAAATAAAAGTTTCGTTTTTGTCGACAAATTCTCATTTCATAACTAAAGCCAACAAATCTCTTGAGTCGGACACAAACAAGTAATCGACGCCAAAGAATGTGTATTTTTGTTATTCCCAGAGCTATTCCCTCCTCTTTATTGTATTTGTTTTGTCTTATATTAAAAAATAGTGTTTTATTTGTCGATTGGAAAAAGAAATGAAAGAATTCATCGGAAAATATAATTCTTAAATAAATAAACTGTTGAAAAGCATAGGAAATGATGAGTCGTTTGCCATATCAGTGATATTACCCATCCTTTTGTTTAAATCAATTTATAAATTATTAAAATTGCTTTGAATTTTCGTTAACAGAAAATATCTATTCTTTTGCAGTAATCTAAACATTAGACTCAGAGAACTCATGAGTTTTTTATGAGTACTTTCAAAATGTTAAGACTTATGACAACTAAAGAGATACCATCTATTTGTCGGTTAAATAAATGTTTTGCCGATCGATATATCAAATGAATTGTATTTCCAACAGAAGGAACTGTAATCTTAATGTAAAGTTAATATAGTTTTGCGATGAGAGCCATCGCTTTTTGGTCCTAAATTTCATTCTCATATAAAAGAGAGCGAAAGCTTTGAAAATAATGTTTTGAAAACGTTTGGCATTTCTTTTGCATAAAAACTACTTTCAATTTAATATTCATATAAAGCCTCTAAAATCGTGTAATTGATTGCATTCTTTAATCTTTTTATTTACTTATAATTTACTTCAAAATTGAAATTAAGTAAACTCTTTGAAAGTCTTGTGCTCTAAATCTACGATTCAATAAAATAACGTTATTTTTAAATGAATTTAATTAAAAATTCTGTTTAATTAAAGTCTAAAAGTGTGTAAAGAAAATGATTTTTATTAAGTTATATAACGTTTGAAAAGTTAGCGAAAAGTTTTAGACGACTTTTAGATCTGAAATCATTGAAAATCAAGGTATGTATATCCCGGGTATTTTCATTCTGAATTATTTAGGATAGAATAAGATTTTATTGACTTTAAAGAGATGTTTGAGATACTTATTATGAGATTAATTTAAATTAATTAATTAAACGTCAATTACATAGAATTGATTAAAAATTTATGGCATCGGATTCTATGGATTTCCTGAGTCTTTCCTTTATTATATCATTGCCTCCAGTTTTCTATTGCTTTAAAAGTCGGATTATTTTTCATTTTTTTTCGATGAGAGGATAAAATTATTTGTCAAACGTGTAATCATTCACTCGAAAAATAGTGAATTTCTCAGCCCTTTTCTGACAGATTGAGTGAAGTTCTTCATAATATTGACTCAAAATTGTTATGAAATATATGTAAACATTTGAAATTGACGTCAAATTTTTATTCGGTTTCGTTTGAATTTATTTACTTTGATTTTCGTTTTCGATATATTTAAGAGAAATATGGTTTTGATCTATGATCTAGGTCATATTATAAACTAAATTTTGAAATTCCAACAGAATTTAAACTCCGATTTTAGCGAATTCTACAAAATCTTATGTAAAGATCCAACACTTATGTAAAGTAGTCTCTAAATCGATGAACGACTTTAGAGTTCAATTTCGGATTTTTGTAGAGAATTGTATAGAACTCTACTAATGCTTATTATAAGTCATTATTTATATCAAAACAGAATTATGACAAAAGTTTTACTTCAGAAAAGTTGATGTTTTATTTTGCAGTAAAAAAACTTGGCATTTTTTGTTTAAAAGCACCAAGGGACTCTTTTTTGCATTACTATATGACTCCTATCAAAATTGTCATACATTTGAAAGAACTGCCAATTTATAGTCTAACATAAAATGATTTTTTATATTAAATCAATATTTCTTTTTTAATTAAAAGAGTTAATGCAATCGCTGTTTCAGTATTTAGTAATAATGAATCAATTAGCATGCTTCATTTATTATTTCACTATTAAAAACTTATATTTTGTGCTGAATTTGCAAAAATGTTTCACAGATTTTGTGGATTTAAAATTAAATTAAAATTAAATGATTTGCTATATATTGTAGCACATGATATGTGTATGAGAACCCCCGCCTACGATATGACCTAGCTCATTCACTTATGAAAGACCATTCCTTGTGAATGGTGTTAAAATTAGAAGATTTTCTTAAATTTTCTCCACTCACTGGGGGTTCGACTAAATGGAAAGAACTATAAATGAGAAGAGTATTGATAGGACTGATAGTAAAACGAAATTAGTTTCTTATAACTTATCAAAAGATATTTGAGTCTTAGGAACACATTCTAACGAACCATTTTATACATTTTCCAATTGAATAGCATTTATAGAAAAACATAGAATTCCAATAAAATGTTTGATTTGATCTAAACATTAATTCAAGAGAGTTTCCTTCAAAGACAGAATGAACCAGGATGATTGATTTGTTTTGAGTAAAATAAATTCTTTATACTTTTCTTTTCTGTTATTAATTTTCATTCGCACAAAGAATAGTAAATATTGTATGAATTTCTTATTATTTTTATTCCATTCAATGTTATACTAATATTTTCAATTAGACTCTTGAAAAGACATCAATTTCTGTGCGGAGGGAATCCATTGGAATCCATAGCAATATAGGAAAAAATAGTTTTATTTTTATCATCAAAAATATGAGACTTTTCTCCATTAGAGAAGAATTGGTGCAAACCATTAGTCAAGTGAATGGCATTTGTGCTGTGAAATCGATAAACCAATTTGAAGGCAATAATGCAAATATAGATTTCCAACAAAAATATATGGACCGAAAACAGAATTAAAATCATTTCTAAGTTTGAAATAGAAACTGTCTCTGGTTATAGTTCTTCGATATTTCCTTTTTTTACAAACAAATAATGGGTTTATTTTAAGTCATATAATATAAGCTTCTCTAAGGACTGGATGTGAGTGGAGTGGATACGAGTCAATACGAAATTCAATCTTCAATAAAAGGCTATCGATTCGATTATTTGAAATTTTCAAAGGATTTCAGTTTTTTGACGATTTCGACATTTTCTTGTGATAACTGATTGAAAAGCAGTGCCTAATGCAGAGAATCAATTACTGGAGTCTCTCCTCATTAATATAAGGGGTGACAAACCCATTGAATTCATACAATATTGACCACATCTAATGATTCAGTGTTGAAATGCATTGACAGAGTGGCTGTCATATGAGTTGTGCCCTCTATTTATTCTGTTGTATTTAATCGAATTTCTTGACACTGGAATCAGAGGACCAAAAATACTAACATTAGACCAAAATTTTATAAAAAGGATGTCTTTCGATAGTTGACCATTAATTTTGAAAGCATATCACAAATGCCACCCAATTGTGATGTGATTTGTATCCGAAACACGTATCCCAGTACTGAACAAAGACATCCGATTCTTATTCTGAGTGGTATTGCCTTAAACGAGAATAAACATCGGATTTATTCTCAATTGGGGTTTAAATTTATGACAAAATAAAAGTCTTAGAATTTCGATTCAAAACATAAATTTGAAAAAAAATAAAAGTGAAGACAAAGAAAACCAATTATTTGTTTCTCAACTTTTGTTTCTCTTCATTAGAAAGTTTTGCCAATCAGTTAATTGGATTGAGTGATGAGCGCTAATAGCACTGAACACTATCTCTACTCTATTAATGGTATAAAGAACTCGATCATTAGGTGTGCCTTTAATTTCGCATTATTTATATGTAGTGATGTGAGGTTTGGCTACAATAATCACAAAGAGTTTTGTCTGGTATTTAGAGGAGAGTTTGTTGCTATTCTCTCAGCAAAGGTATCGATAGACTACAGTTGAAAGTTTGCAGAGACACCACTCTTCCTATTATTCTATTGCCTAAATCCGCTCTTATTTAGAAGAAGAAGACTTTCATATCAAAAAACATATGAACATATTGTGTGTCTCTCAATGTAAGAGAGAAAGACTGGTATTATTAGCTTTTATCTATGATTACTCCCTTTTATCGTTAGGACTCAATATTTTCGATTCCATATAAATAAGTCTTTGATTTCCTAAAGTAAATGAAAATAATAATAATAATAATAGTATTATATTTATGGACAATAAATGCAATAAATATATGAACCAAAAATGAGCCCATAATTGCTTAACAGGTTTCGACACTTCCTTTGTATTTATGACAAATAAAATTCTTACCTAGGTTCAACTCTTTTACTTTATTCAACAATTTAATAGCGATTTCAAAGTATTTGCTTTTGAAGAAACATTCTCACATTAATCTGTTCTTGCTACAACTGCTATGACTAGTAAAATGTTTGCTTTTCGTGCACCGGTGCCGACACGATTGCTAAATTGTTCCGGTTAAGTTTATTTTGTTACTTTGATGTGCAAGGGGTACATACATTCCAAAACTTGTATCTATTTATTCGGAGAAATTTTCCCCAAAAAATAACATTTTTTGGTTTTTAACTGAAAATTAGTAGAAATAGTGAGAAAAAAGTGATTTTATTTTTTGTTAAAAAAATTTCTTTAGTTTTAATTATTTTTCTATATTTTTTAATTTAAATTTTTGATTGAATTTATTCCTGACTTTATATATCGAAACGAAATTTCCAGGAATTCTGATACAGAATATATTTTTTTAAAATTAATCGAAAATATGTTTTATTTAATACTTTTTGTGAAACTTTAGTTGAAATGAATTGATATAAATATATTTTTAATTGAATTAATATTTTAATACTCAACTGATTTGAAGTCGATTTTAGGTAAGAATTATGATATAATTTGATTAAAATTGATATGAAAACTAACACATAAGAGAGTTACAGATGAGTGGAGAGACTGCGCTCCAAAACAATTCCCAAATCAATTTATAAGAGCTCTCATGCATTGGGCGCTCTTCCCTTCCCTCCGATTCTAACTTATATTTACGAATATTCTTAGATGTGTTCAACAAAAAGTAATTCGTTTTTAGTTATTCGTTTGAAATTTTTACCCTTTTTTTAATCTAAAATCTGTTTTATCGCATTCTTGATAATCGTTTGGAAGTGCTTTCAGTACATCTGCTGTAAGTCTGAACACATTTTTCTCTTTTATTCAGAAATAGATTTAAAATAATGATTACGAGTGTATTCCAGGCCTCAAATTATTACAAGAATTTCAATATAACTGTTCAGATGTTAGCTTTCATACAAAACAGATACTGAATGAGTCGATTGTTTGCTAAAACAGTCAGAAAGGAATCCATTTCATGAATATTCGTTGTGAGTCTAAATTGAATTTACAATTTAATTGATCCTGGTATAATTAATTCTTTAATGAGAATAAAGCCTTTCAAATGTTGAAAATTTTTTGATCCGAAATAGTTTTAAAAAATCAATAGACTGAGTAGTTTTCATGTGAAAATAGCCATGGTACATATTGTTCTACTATTTTCTATAGACGAAAAGTGTGTATAATCTAGACCATATAGTGATTTATCACAAAAGTCTTCAACAATATTAGAAAGAAGGGATCAAACCGTGACTGTAGTTATAATCACAACGAAAGCGTAGAATCACTTCTTCCACAGATGTGTCCCAAAAGCTTTTAGTTTTAATTCTTTATTCTTTATTCTTGTCATTTGTTCTGAACCTTTTTTTTCGCTACATTTAAACACTAAATGTAGTGAATATTTTTTTTTTCAACGCTTCTCACAAATATCTTTTATAAACAATAGGATCTTTTGATAAATTGAAATCCCTTTTATTTGCAATGGGAATTGAATCAACAATCAAGAGAAATCTTCCTTGCTTATTTGATTTTTAGAAAGATTAAGGTTTTTTTTATTGGGAACAATTTTTGTGAAAAAGAAAATCTCTTTATTACTGATTAGTTGAAAATTGACGACATTTTCTTTATTAACCAAAAGATTTATTGTCGATAGAAGTCATTAGAAAATTGAAACCGGTTTAAGGCAATAAATTTGAGGCAGCAACATTAATTTTTATTAATATTTTAAAACAATAGTTATTGTGTAGAAAATAATATAAAATCTATTCTTTATTTTCTTATATATATATTTCCTTTTCTTTATACTATAAGAACTATAAAAACAATAATTTTAAAAAACAAATGAATCGCTTAAATGTAGTGATTAGAAATTGCTATGAAAACTTGTTATATTGTTGAGCAAAGATTAATTAAAAGTCATCTCAGATGTGACTTATGGTGAAAATTCCTTTTAAAATTTGTTGTCTTTTATGTGAGATCACAATATCTGGACATAAGTAGTTTTCCTCCTCTAAAGTCTTCTCTCAATTCGTGTCTTTTATCGACAAAAAGCGATTCTTATGTTTAGTTTTGATTTTGTTCTTAAAAATAATCCCTTAATTTTTTGTTCGTCTAATAAATAGTTTCTTTAAGACCTATAAAAATAATAACCCATTTATGAGAATTCGATTTTCGTGAAAACTCATGAAAAATATGCTCGTTTAGTTTGAAAGTTTTCAACTCTTGAGATAATTATGTTTTTAAATTCACTTCAATTCGTCAGAACTTCGTTAATGAGTTTCTTAGTATTCCTCGAGAAAGATAAATATGTAAGAATGACCAGGGTTGTTGTACGACTAGAAAATTTTATCTTAATAAGTTTTCCCATTGAACTCAATTTTGAAGAAGTTTTTAGTATTTTAAGAAGTGTTTGGTTTGGAATGTGTTTTGTGTTGGCATTCCTTTGGGTATCTCTAAGTTTGAACGATAATTGACGAATAAATTTCCACAACATTTGTGCAAATCAATAGCACTTCACTACTACTCTATTTATATAAAGCTTAAGGCACTGATATGAGTGTTGATATATTGAAGTTTCCGACATATTCTACCAACTTTTAAATCTAATTTTCAATTTAACTTATTTTTTGCAATTCTCTCCACTTTTTCGTGTATTTCCATATTTCAGTTTTAAGGAGAGAAGGATGTGATGCAAATGAGTCAATGAATAGCAACAGAATAAGTGTTTCATACGATTATTATTTAAAAGATTCTTATATATGTTTTTTAAGAATTTCCTTTGAATTTCAGTTCTTAAATATAATAACATAATTATTGGAAGTGCTCTCATCTATATCTTAAACTCAATTACCCGTTGCCTCAACGCCAACCAATTCAATAGATATGTTCACAACATTTTATTCAACTCATCTTTTGATTTTACAATCAATGAAAACAAAATTTTATTATATTTCTTATTAAATCTAATTATCGTTTCTATTATTTTCAATCTAAGCATAACTTAAGAAAATGGTTTTCAAAATAATTGACATTTTTTTTTAATAAAAAGTCTTATTTACGCTATTCTTAATAGAGTCTGATTTGTTTTAAGGACAGAATTTTGAATTTATCTCAATTTGGATCTTTAATATTCAAGTGGGGATATCCAGAGTCCCTCCACTCAGTTATACAAAACTAGAGATTTCAAAGAATAAAATATTAAGCAATGAATGAAAATTTACATGAATTACATTATTTACTGAATTCAAATTAACTCAAATGACCAAGGTATCGCAAATGAAAATTTATTGATTTAATTTTAATAATAAGATTAAACTATTTTAAAGTGTTATTACCTAATTTATTAGATGAGCTTGATAAGTTTAAAATTAAAGTTAATGTTGAGATTGTGGTCATCACTGATTAAACTTTTGTTAAAACTCAAAGTTAAGCCATCATTTATAAAGTGAAGTCAATGGGGAGTCAAGACTGAAGACTCAGTTATTTTTAAGACAATGTTTAGAGAGTTGAGCCCTTGGCTACAAACAGTTAGAATTAATTTGATTTATCTGAACAATGATTTTGAAGACTCAAATCAAACTCTAAACATAACAAAACATGATTTAAAAAGCGCTCACAAGAAGAGAATAAATCAATGGATTCAGTGATGCACTAGAATATGGTTGTGCCAAACCCTGTGCTCTCTATTTCATTTGCATCTGACAGAAACATACACTTTATGACTCTTTTCCTTTCGAACTCGTTTTTAAAATTTGATTGAATTTCACACCATTTGAATAAAATTGTTGAACACATATTCAATATATCGATCCTTTTTTAAAATTTGATAAATTATTATTTGCTTCCTGTGCTCACTAACACTAACACTTCACTGAATATTCTTCAAGAATATTCTCTGCTTTACATTATTGATATCATTTGTCTGAATTTAAACTAACATTTCCTTATTTAATATTATTTTGTTAAATTAGGGAAACACTGAATTAAATTAACTAAATTATCGTAAGTTTAAATTAAATGAACTTTCAATTAAAGTTAAAATTAGAGTTACATTATTTGGCTCTTAATTAGTGAAATTCAGACTAACTCTTAAAACTTGTATTCATTAATTTATTAGAATTATATTCAAAATGACTGACAATTCAAATGAATACAAATTACATATATTTTAGTTAACAATACTTTTGTTTAGTTAATGATGTTTTTGCAAAGATATGACTCAAATTATTTAAATAATTGATTAAATTTCAAATATCTAATGACCTAATGTTCTAAATGATGAGTACTTTAAGCTTTTATCATCAAATTTGAAATAATTTTTCAATTTGGTTTTTTAGTTAGCAAGCTTAATTTATGTAATAAATGTTGTGATTTTCTCAGTTATCTGAATAGTCTATTAGTATAGTTAATGGATTATATACTGAAAGTTGTCTCGAATTTATTTAATTGATTAATAATGAAAAAACACTCTTCCATTAATTGTATGCTGAGCTTCAATTTTATAGAAAATTTTTGGGTTTTACTCTTTTATATGACATACAATCTTTACGTATATAATTTTGATTGAACTTGGTAATCTAAACCATATTAACAATCTGTATTAAAATATTTTTATTAACTCCAAACTTATTGTCGTTAAAGAAATCATTTAAACCGTTTTTGAAAAATAAAACAATTTTTCTATAAATAAGTTGTTTTATTAGGAATGTTATATATAATAGGAATTATATATACTTGCTCATTTTGTATTCGACTGTATGTTTATATAGAGTTGAGTTACATTTATGTTTGCAATTAAATATAATTATATATAATTGCTTTAATCAAATTCTATTTGACTCAAATTAAAGCGTTATTTGAGTTTATTATTACAGTTGTATTCTATTAAAATAAGATTTATTTTTGATACCGTATTACCTCACATACACCGGCATACCGATGTAAAAGAGGATGTAAGTTGATTTAAAAATTATTAAAATCATAATACTATTTAATATTTAACAAAAATAACTAAAGAATTTAGGGAAATAAAGT
>JAQIXI010001782.1:0-12258 GCA_034700165.1 Galumnidae sp. Gr-Ori-00277 | reverse complement strand
CCCATTACTAATAAAAAGAATAGTCTCTAGAGAGCCACAAACCCCCCTGTCTTTTCATTACTAGCATAAGGCTATATTTTACCGGTTAATATTCAAAGAAATAAACTCCCGTTTCTAGTAAAAGACTTCCCTGTCCCCTCCCGTTACTATTAGAAGAATGGTCTCTAGAGAGCCTAATTTTCCCGTTACAAGCAAAAAGCGGGGGGGGGGGTGTGTGGGTTGGTTGGTTGGTTGGTTGGTGGGGGAAAGACGATTCTATATACTACGTTTTATTGCATAAATGTAGTGAAAAATTAATAATTAAAATGTTTTATTAGAAGAATATCTGTTAGATTTTTCTAAGAATTTGAAAACAAAAAAGTTTTATAAGTCTGAAAGTTTTTTGTATTTCATATTTAGGAATCGCGCTTGATTACATGAACAAATAATAATTTTAAATACTAATAAATTCGATTAACTCACAATAAACAAATTTGTGATAACATTTAAATTTTTCAGATATTTTTGATAAAAACTTTTCATTATAAATCTTAATAGAATTTTGACCATGATACAAGGTAAAATAAAGGGTAAAATATTTAATTTTCAACTAAATAAATAGTTTATTTTAAATCATCTATTGATAGATAGTTATATCAAGAATTATAAAAAAAATTTTTTGATAACAAATTTTAATTATTGAATGCTTACTCTTATCTATTTATTGTTTTTAAATACTCATTTATATTTAATATCATGTACAATTTCAAAGTTAGTGCACTTAATTCACGAATGAACCTGGATCACTTTTACATTTTTGATAAATCATTATTTTTATTGAATTGCTTTCATTACTTATTTATAAATTATAATCAGATTACTGTATTTTAGTAAAGTCACACTTTTGTTGTGTTTTACATTTGATTTAAAGGTTTTGATTATTAATTGTTTTAATTCAGTTTAAAATTTAAGGATAATTTTGGCAAAACTGCTAGCTATAATCGAAGTAAGTTTTCTAATTAAAAATGGAATTAAAATACAATGATTTGTCAGTCATTGAAAGTCAATTGTTTTACAAAAAAAAATATTTATTTTCTCTAAATTTGATGCCTCGGATGTCATATTCACCACAAATAGTGAAGAAGTCTTTGGATTTGGTTCTAATAACGAGGGAAGACTTGGTTTGGGTCACGACAACTCTGTTTCAGAGCCAACACTTATTCCTGAGTTGAGTACAAAACAAGTAATTAATATCCGTAATTCAGTTCCAAAAGTATTGTCGCCTTAACCGAAACACATGAAATCTATACCTGTGGTTATGACAAATGGGGATATTTAGGTAATGGAAACAACTCTCATACATATCGCAAACCACAGAAGATTAATATCAGCGAAAAATCATTTGTTGCCATCAATTGTTGTATAGACAGTATTTTTCTGTTGACTGAAGACAATACTGTTTACTGGTTCGGAGACCTTAACTTCAATCGTAATTATGTTTGGAGTCCAACATTTGTTGATTTTAAAGGAGAGAAAATTATCGACATTTCGTGCGGTAGCGACCATAGATTAGCTCTGACTGATTGCGGAAACGTCTATTCGTTGGGTTGGAATAGTTGCGGTCAATTAGGTTTGGGTCACAACAATGATATGATGTCCCTTCTAATGATTCAAATGACTGAGAAATTTAGTTTCAAAAAGATTTCGACCGGACTCTATCACAGCCTTTTATTAACAACGAGTGGAGATATTTATTCTTTTGGTTATAACAATGAATATCAATTGGGAAAAGGGAATGACACTAATAGTAACATTCCCTTGCTCATTGTGGCAAATTGTAAATTCTCTGATATTTTTGGATTTGATAACATATCAATGGCTTTGAGTGAATGCAATAAAATATATATTTGGGGAATGAAAACAAACCTTACTCTCAATATAAGTGGATTTCAAGACGCGATCGATATTTTTAGTCAAAATCCGTTCACTCATAAACCACTTTCACCCGAAGATGTGTTACTTCACAACAAACCTTTTGGTCGAATAACTAAAACAATGGCCAAAGCATTCAATAATCCGAAGAACTCTGACTTAAAGTTCAAACTTAAACGTAAAGGAAGTGAAGACACATTTATTGTCACAAATTTATTGTCGAACAAAACTCTGAATATTTTGAAAAAATGTTTGCAAACAATTGGACTGAGAGTCAAGCGAATGAAATTCTGATCGATAACTACACTTATGAAGCCTTTTATCAATATATGAAATGTCTTTACACCGAAACCATTGAAACGGAAAACATTGAAATACTGATCCAATTGTTATCAATCACTGATCAATATTTAGATAAAGAGATGAATACGAAATGCATTAAAATAATTAAACCACTAATCAATGTTCAAAACGTCTGTTCTTTATATAACGATTCCCTTATTATTAAATCCAAAGAATTGGAAGACTTGTGCTTTGAATTTATGTCAGAAAATATAAAATTAATTATAGAAACTGAAGACTTCGATAAATTGAATCCCGTTTTTGCAAAAGAATTCTTTAAAAAGTATTTTAAAAACTAATTATAATAAACACAACTATTTTCCAAAAAATTCAATGTTTTTATAATTAATAATAACTAAAAATAATTTAAAAATTAAAACTTAATAATAAATAGTTATTTTTAACCAATTTTATTGAATATTAATTTTAATAAAAATTAAAAATCAAATTATTATTTATTTTTATAACACTTTGTTTAAGTAATAGTTCAAAAATTGAAAAGATTATAAATTTATATAGATTAAATTTATTTACTCAATTTTCTCTTTGATTTTACAAAACAAAGCAAAAATAATAACTTTTAATTTGTTTTAAACTCCAAATAGTATTCATCGCAATAAACATTACTATCAATAGTCCACTCATTACTTGTTTTTAATAATTCTTCACAATTAGGTCTCTCTTCTGGTAATTTTATGAATCAATTTATATAATTGAATACAATTTGTTTTATAATTTAAATCAGAGAAAATTTTCAAAAATTCAGAACTGAATTCAAATTATATATAAAACCGAAAAATTATAATTTAAAAACTTATGAACTAAATATTTGACCGAACTTTTCCTGTGCCTTTAAAACAATTGCTAGAAACAAGAGTTCATAAATAAAAGAGATAGGAATATAAAAAAGTAATTTTCTGTTACAAAAAAATCTCAGAAAATTTTCTTTAATTATTTGGATTCCGATTTAAATGCCTTTAATTCTTGTGCCCAAGTTTTCAATTTCGATGGTAAGTCAAATATCTTCTTTTTGATTTCAACAATTAAAGTTTGATAAGTCTTGATTTGACTGCAATTTCCATAAAACCAAAAATTCAGAGCAATCTTATCAGTAAACAATTCATATTCGTTTAACAACGAAATTTTATATGTGATGTCATCCAGCAAAGGTTTAAAATTTTCTGGATTGTTTCTATTATAAACTAAACCTTTTAAATACTCTTTACCGTCAATGATAATGCTTTGAATAATTAATTTAAACATTAATCCATCTACATTTATATAGCTAAAATTTTGTGGGAAAACTGTATATGAGTTGTATAAGACGTTATTCGTTACCTCATTATAATCTTTTAATATCTGCGTTCCACTGGGTATATCAGATAATACATAGTTGCTTTCAACCAAAAATATATCTATTATACTTTTATAGAAAAATTCAATATCTGAATATATAATCGAAGTCTTATATCCAGGTTTACTAGCTTTAATATCTTCTAATAAATTCTTAAAATTTAGTTTTTCATGTTCGTGTAATCCATCTATATAAATCAGTTTGGGATTGATTTTGAATGAATCTAATTTTAAACCTTTAAAGGAAATTTTTTTGCTAATTCCAATATTACAACCTTTATCAATTAAATATTTCATTAAAATTTGATTATTATCAAATTTAATTTCATCTATTTTTACAGAGTTATTCTCGTCTATTTTGATTTCGGAAATTGTATTCTCTTTGAATAGTTTTATATAGTATTCAATGAAACATATAGAAGAACCAAATAAATTTTGTCCTTGAAAATCTATATAATAAATTACTTTTTTCAAGGATTGAAGTAACGCATATAAATATTCGAAACCCTCATTTTCTTCATCTAATTTTTTTAAGATTTCAATAATTATTTCTACTGTAGGATGACCATTTCTAAAACTCTTAACAAGATTATAAATTTCAAATGTTGCAAGGGCAAATGGAACAATTTGGAAAATACTAGCGACTAATGCAACTGATTTAACAATTACTCTAGACATATTAAAAAATTCAAATCCAGATAGTAATATTGCTTTTAAAGCAATATTCTTGCTTAAATCAACGCCTCCGATTGAGTTGGAGGACTTTCCTGAGTTGTAGAATACGTTTAATATTTGTGCGTTTTTGAGTAAATTTCGTGATTGTTTTTGGTCGTATTCGGGGTCACAGTTTATGTTTAATTCATTATTAGCAATTGCTGTAAATATAAATATTAAATATTAAAAATCACAAAACTTAAATAATTTCAGATTCAATAGTATTTATCTTTGAAATTCTACAATTAAATATATAAACTACTAAATAGGAAGTGCGCGAATAAGGTGATATTATATTGAAAAATTAACGAATTTCATTGTATTTGTAAATTTTCAATATCAGAGCACCTTATTTACGCTTTTTTATTAAGTTTTAGAAGTTTACTCTAAAATATTTATATCTTATATAACCTAATATAAAATTCTTATACTTTTAAACATATGATTGATAAAGTTTGGAAAATATTTTAAAATAATAATTTTATCTTGGATAATTATCAATTATATAATGAGGCGTTCAGTTAATCTTGTCGCTCGCGTTTTTTGAATAACTCTTGAATGCCTTAACCGATTTTAGTTTTGTAAACAGATTTATAAAGAACTACCTTGATATTTTTTGTACTAAGGTGACCAAATTTTTGGGTCGGGTCCCAGTATGGTCAAGTTGAACCTATGCAAGACACTATGTCTCAGCTTAGCTTAAATTACCCTGGGTTGATTTTTTAATTGTTAATTGTTTATTTTGATACCAAGATCATTAAAATCGGTCAAGAAATTAAAACGTGACAGTACTCTGAATATTAAGGGTTTGAGTAGAAACCCCCATAGAGGGATCTTATGAAAATCTGAACTTGGTGGGATCTAAAATATTTTATGATTTTTGGATAAAGAACATGATGTGGAACAACTTTGTTGCTTAACACTTTTTAATCAAAGTTAAGATTAGTTCACCAGAAGGAATCAAATTTGGTTAAAAGTCATATTATATAGTATAATTTTTCCAAATTTTACACCATCTGGAGGCTTTATATTAGCTTTGATCAAAAAATGTCTAGCAACAAAGTTGTTCCACATCATGTGCTCTATCCAAATAGCACAAAAAATTTCTGATATCAGCAAGTTCCTATTTCCATAGGGTCCCTCTATGGGGTTTCTGACTTAAAACCTTGATATTCAAGCTAACGCTACGTTTTTATTTCTTAACCGATTTTAATGATCTTGGTATCAAAATAAACATTATTCTTCCTACTATCAATCCCAATCAAAAAAGCAACCCAGGGTAATTTAAGCTAAGCTGGGACATAGGGTCTCGCATAGGTCCAACTGGACCATACTGGGACCCGACCCAGAAATTTGGTCACCTTAGTACAAAAAAATATCAAGGTAATTCTTCATAAATCCGTTTACAGAACTAAAATCGGTTAAGACATTCAAGAGTTATTCAAAAAACGCGAGCGACAAGATTAACTGAACGCCTTATTATAAATGATCAGAAATAATTATCATATGCCTTACTTTTTAATCTTTTTTATCTTTGTTATAGTATTTTTAAAATAAAAATTAAAACCTCCGAAGTCTTAGTCTTTATTATATAAAATGAAAAATTTCAATGTTATATAACTTACCTATAAAAACTGCCATATTAGATATTTCCTCAGGTATATCGGCACTCACCAATTTTTCCACATATTTTTTAACAATTTCGAATTTTTCGTGTAAAGTTTTGCTTTTATTCGTCTTTTCTTTAATAAATGTTTCTAATTGTCTGATTATTCTTTTAGTTTCACTTTCATTATCGAATTCAAATATAATATGGGCAGCAGAGCCAACTCCCATGACAGCAGCTCCAGCAAAGAATGCTGGGGGAAAGAATAATCCCGATAACATTATTACTGAGCCGAACAGTTGCGAACTCACTGCACCAATTTTTTTGATATTCATTTTGTTATTAAATGTTTCAATATCATTTCGAAGAAATAAAATTCCAGATCTTATTTCAATGTTCATTGATATAACTTCTTGTAATTCATTACTAAAACTTTCATAGCTAATTTGGAAAAGTGCAATAAATAAAATTATCACATGGTTGTTTTCACTACATTTATGGTCAAACCTATTAGGAAACTAATATTATATTTAGGGTGGTCAATGGAAATTTTCAAAATTGTTTACATTTACTTAAAAACCTAAATTAAAAAGTGGAAAAATAGTAGACAAATATTCAACAAATAGTTTTAACTAAATATTTTCTAATTTAAAATAGTGAACATTATTATTTTCTATTTAAAAACTGATAATTTTTAGTGGACAGATAAACGAAATAGTTAACTGTCTACTGAAATAGTGGATGGATGGCCACCCTAATTATAGTCCATTTTTGTTTCAAATTTAATAATAAATTTTATTATCAAAATAATAAAAGTATCAAATATCGAATATTTGCCATAAATGTAGGGGCTATGGGATTTGTTCTCTGACCTTGTTTCTTCTTTTTCTTTATAAATTAAGTCATCATTTTTCTTTGAATGCCCTTCTAAATGTTGATTTAATATTTGATTTTTTGATTTGGATTCAAAGTATGAAATATTTTCGGGTTTGTTAACAACTTTCTCTAATCCTTCAATAACTTCAAAGAGTTCCTCATTGGTAACGTATCTCTTCTGTCTTAAAATTTTTTCCACTCTCTGAAAAATATAGGTTTAAATTAATATTTGAAAATAATTTTAAATAAAGTACTCGTTTAAATTGAGTCAAAATATTTGTCATTTTGTTTTTATCGACATTCATAGTTGAAGTCTTATGCTTGAGTTGATCTCTGAAAGAGTCATAACTTTCCGATAAATCGGATTCGAATTGAGATAAACTTTGGTTTAGAAGTACTTTATTAGTAACGGTATTATTGTTTAATATTTGAGTCTTGAGCTCTTCCTTAATAGTTGTGTATTCAGTTGAGAGCTGTTCCTCAGTTATAAACGTATTAATCAATTCATTGATTTGTGTATTAAAAGTATTAAATGAGTCGTTTATTAATTTTTGAACCACCATTTCCTCAGAATTTTGCTTTTCGTCATTTTTTTCGACAAATTCTTCATTAATAATGTTTCTGAGATCTGACTGATAGCTCTTAAATAAAGGATCACTTTTGTCTTTGTTATAATATTTTACGGTATCATATCTCTGGTATTCCTCATCGATAAGTCCTTTTGTAGTCTCGATATAATTATTGACATCGATTTCATACAAAGGCTTTAAATAACGACTCAGTTCTGAAACGACATACATTTTTGTCGTTTCGTGAAATTCATAGAGTTCTTCATCCGAAACGTATTCTTTTTGATCCAGCATTTGATCCATTCTCTGGAAAAAGTAGTTTAATAATTAAAAATAGTTTAAATTTTAAAATAAATGTACTTGTTTATATTGAGTCAAGGCATTTGTCATTTTGTGTTCATAGTCTTCCATAGTTGAGGCCTTCTTATGCTTGAGTTGGTCTCTGAAAGATCTTCGCGATAAATCTGAATCTAATTGAGATAAACTTTGAATTATAAGTTCTTTATTAGTAATAGTATTTGTGTCTAATATTTGAGCCTTGAGGTCTTCCTTAGGGGTTGTGCAGTGAGTAGAGAGCTGTCCCTCAGTTATGGACATATTTAACAATTCATTGATTTGTGTATCAAAAGAATTAATTGAATCATTTAGTAAAGTTTGAACCACCATTTCCTCAGAGTTTTGCTTTTCGTCATACTTTTCAACAAAGTTTTCAAATTCTTCGTCAATAATGTCTTTGAGGTCTGACTGATAACTCTTAAAAAGAGGATTCCTTTTGTCTTTGTTATCCTCAAAGTGGTTCTCATATATATTGAGGGCAATTTTGCGAATATTTTGGTGAATATTATTCATATCTTTTGAAGAGATGGACCCTTTTTCTTCCATTGAGTTATACATTACCTTTTAAAACAATAATTAAATTAATATAAAAGTTATTCATTAGTCAAATATACTTTAATGTAGTGATCCTTTGCATCATTAAAAGCGTTCGTAAACTTTTCCTGAATGGCTTCAATTCTGACCTTTAATTGAGTTCTATAGCTGTCATTCAATTTATTGATTTCTGTTTTAAAACTATCGATATATTGAGTGATAAAAAACGGAGCTTTAAATGGAAGCCTTTTTTCCAACTCTTCAGTGACTCTATTCATGGCTATTTGATGACTCTTTTCGAGGTCTTCCAAAGAATTGATTGAATATAACTTTTCATTTATCTCTTTTTTGTAGCCCTCAATAGAATTAATGACAATTTTCTCCGTTTCCTCAATAATTTCATTACATATTTTTCTATTCTTTTCTTTGAAAAAGGCTTTCGATTCATTCAGTTTCTGATCGACTTTAAGATAAAAGGTTTCATTTGCCGACGGATTCTCGAAAACATAGATTTGTTTGAACTTTGAAATGGTTTTCGTTCTAACAATAAATTCTGATTCTCTGAACAGTTTTTTCTCCAAATATTTGTTGTCATTCAATAACTTTTGCATATTTTCGTTATAAAAGTCGACAACTTTTCCGATATATTCTTCTTTTGTTTTCTCAAACTCTTTGATTCTGCGGTAGTTCTCACTTCTTGTGGCCCTTTCGTAGTCATAGATGAGGCAATTTAGCTAAAAATGATTAAAATTGTCAAAAGTGTTTCCACAAAACAAAGGCATACCTCAAACAAACCCTTTTTAAAGAGTTTCTCGTCTTCGCCTCCAAAGCATTGTTTATATGAATTGAAAATAGATTCCTGCAATCTTTTGAACAGTTTCTCCAATTCTTCGTGATCTACAAAACCATTATCTTTGAACTGATCCAAGAGTGCTTCGTTAAACTCCTGGACATATAACAGGCGTATGGTTTCCATATATTTCTTTCTGTTTTCTTCATTTTCTTTGAAAATAATTTCATAATTTCTTTTCAAATAATCGGTTAATTCGTCGACGAGTTTAGTGTTGTTTGACTTCATTGAGGACTCAAAGTCTTCAATAGTTTGTGTTTTATTGACTTCATTCTGTGCTCTCAATTCATCTCTTGTGGCAAAAGGTTTGGTTTGAATAAATGCTCTCAAATTAGTTAAATGATTGTCCTTAAAATTAGATACAAATTAACCTAGATCATAATTTTCTACTAACCTTTAAGTTTTTGATTTTATTACTATCGGAGAGCAAAGCCTTTGCGTCGATAATGTGCTGACTTTCAGGCATATCCTCTCTATTAAATATTTCAATATAGGACTGGAAGTGTTGGCAGAGCTCACTCCCAGTTATAGGGACGCCGTCAATCATTTTGGGCACTAACTCTTCCGGATTCAAAAGGGTTGATATGAATTCCTTAAGTTTTTCCCGAAATTTGTCCTTCAACAGATCGAAAGAGCCGTTAAAGTTCTGGTTTTCCATAATTTCTTCCCCAATTGAAGGCATAAGAAAACATTTGATTTCTTTAAAACATTTCTTTATATTTTTGCGCACATTCTGTGCTAAGAGCGACTGTCTTTCAGAAACTATTAACTTCTTCTCGAGGTATTGCTTTCCACCACTAAAACCAAAATTGAATTTTGACGGTGTATTCCAGTCCCGAACCAAAAATAACTTTTATTTGAATATGAATTACAATTAAATCAAATAACAATAAGTTTATCAATCATTGAATACTTACCAATGTTTGAAAGGGAATACTTTTGTAGTTTTCAACAGCTCTCAGACCATAATCTATATATGGTTCCATAGTATGTAAAATGTCTTCAGACATATCAGTGGAGACATTAACGATAAGACACGAAGAGACCAATAGACTGATGCCAACAATCGTAGACCAGTCTCTCTGTTCATAGGAGTCATCGAACAACCCCTGAGTGTCCATCAAAAGTACGGCTATTTCTTTGCTATTTGACTGAGTTACAATAAAAGGCTTTGAAAGCCATAACCCGAAGGTTTGTGGTTCTTCAGAAGAATTCCATCCAAATCCTATTTTATAACAATGAAACCGCTTTCCAATAAAAGATTCTACTTTTCAAATCATATAATTTTGGCTATTAAAAATACCTTGCTTATTTTATTATTAATTTCCAACAATAGTTCTAATATATTCAACGAAATTAACATGGTAACTTTATATAAATTTATTATAAACTGACCTATAATATCTTACTGGGATGACCAAAGTATATGAAAATTAGTAATAGAGAATGGAATGCCTATTACTTTGTTAACGAATATAGGTATTTTTATTAACAATCAAATAATTGATCATGTACAAATCTCATCTCAACAAATAAGCATTGTTTTATTTCAAGGAAATAGGAAAGACTCGAAGGTCAGGGCTAAGATTAGGGAACTCTTGCTTTTTGGACATTCCTAATAAATTCCATTTTTAAAATACAGTAAACCCCTCTAAAATGAGCCATGTCTAAACTGGACCCTTTCTAAACTGAAATTCTCTCTAAGCTGAACAGATTTCTGAGTCCTGATTTACTCTTTATTCTAAACCATTATAAAAATATTCCCTAAAATGAAAACCTCTTTATTCTGAACCCAAAATTTTATTCCGAATATTATTAACAACACCTCTCTATAATGAATAAAATGTTTTAATTTATATTCTATTTTAGACAAAACTTCAATAATATCTGTGTTTATCTTAAAATTAAATTCTGAATTAAACTTTGATTTTATTAATAAAAAGTTTAATAAAATCGAGTCTTTTTTTAAAAATCGCCAGAAATGTTTTTACATTTAACTAAAGAATTCAAAGGTTGAACTAAAGATCAGAAAATGTAATAAAATTCAATCAAATTAATCAAAACTTCTCTATAAACTAATTTTTATATTCAATTACATTTAATTAACTTAAAATTAACTTTTAACTTTAAATTTACTTTAAACGATTTACTTTAAATTAAAGTAATAATTGGCTAAAATATGGCTATCTTAAAATCAATAGATTTTTAAAATTCATTAATTCAAACCTCTCTATATTGAACACTTCCCTAAAATGGACAAGATTGTTGGTCCCAACAGTGTTCAGTTTGAAGAGGTTTTACTGTAATAGATAAAAGTAGAGCTCACCCTCAAGAGGTTTAGTTCCGTCACCCATCCATCCATTGATATTCTTATAATCATCGAGGAAACGCCACATATAGTTTAGTATGAATGACTTTCCTCTTCTGGAAGTGCCGACCACTGATATGAGAACTACTTCCATATTCATTATCGGTTCCAACAGTTTCATCAACTTATTCATCTTCAGTGAGTACTTTGACTTTCGGGACTGTCCTCGAACTGTCATTATTTCAAGAATATTGACCGGCTTATTCATATTAGCCATCTTTCTATCCTTGGGATATTTCTTAAAATCTTTGATACACAAATCGCTTTTGTCTTCCAATAATTTATTTCTGTTTTCTTCATTTTCTTTATAAATAAAATGGGAATGTTTCATTAAAAAATTGTTTAATTCTTATTAATAAAATTTAATGTTTATTTTCTAAAATAATTATAATTTTTATTTTTGTGCTAAGACTAATTTTTTACTCCTTTTAATTTTAAGGGTGATTTTTAAAACTACTTTAAAAAAACAAATTTCAATAAATAATAAAAATAAAATTGTAAGCCTTTATTAAACAAATAATTGTAGAAATTATAAAAATGTAAGAATTTTTTACGATTTTGCACATCTCAGTTGCACAATCGTAAAAAATTCATACATTTTTCACTACATTTATGCAGTAGGTGTAGTATATAGTTTCGCTTTACACCCACCTTATCATTGTGAACACTAAACATTGCATACACTAATTAACACTAATACGCGCGTACACTAATCCGCGTGTACACTAATCCGCGCGTACATGAATACGCGCGTACACTAATCCACGCGCACACTAATCCGCGCGTACATGAATACGCG
>JAQIXI010001781.1:0-12263 GCA_034700165.1 Galumnidae sp. Gr-Ori-00277 | reverse complement strand
TCATTTGAGTTCTACTAACAGATGAAATATTAACGAATTAATCACATAAAGACTCAGTAGTGACCAATAAAAGGGATGCAATAATTATGACTACCTTTTAGTCATATTAATTGAATTAAAAAAACTAAAAATTTGTTTTCCTCCAAAAATGCTATTTTAAACTAAAATTGATTTATATTTTAAACATAAAAATCATTTTTAAATGATTTGAACTAAATTGAAGACAGATTTTTGAGATATCCCTGAATTGATCCCTTAACCATTGATAGTCTCTTAACCATTATATAAGAGATTTCATATCTCTTACTCTTATATTATGAATTGATGTCAATAAAATGAAATGCTTTAACAGTAAAAATCTCTATAATAGAGCATGCAACTTTATGCTGAGCAATTCGTTACTTTATTTTATTGTTCTCTAAGTTATTTCTGAGTGAATAACATATGATATAAGAAAATTACTTTACTTTCCTGTCTCTACTATCAACTCTTCTGAACTAAATTCCTTTTCTCATAATAATTATTTAATTCTGTCTTTCCGTTGGGAACACCATTTCATTAGTATTTAAATTATTACTAAATTAAAAATATTGAATAAAACCTAAATAATAGAACAAAACGACCAAACACTGTATCATTGATATAAATCTTCTACGAAATAGTGATGTTCTCATTGTGTGATAAAAATCATTAAAAATTATTATATCCCAGACTTGAAAAGATAACAGTCTTTCCTTTAATTGTTATTTTATCCATTATTTATGCATTTTTCCAGATTTGCCTTCAGATATGAATCAAATTCGTGAATAAAAAGCTAATCAATCGTTAATATATTCAAAACAAACACTTTTGTTCTTTGATTTAAAAAAAATTTACAATTGATTTCATTTTTTCTTTAATTAAATTTTTCAAAACTTTGAAATTGAAGTATAAGTTATATATAAATGTTTTAACTCTTTTTCAAACTTATAGACTTATCATACCTTTAATAGATAAATGCCATTTGAAGGCCTGAGGCCAACAGTACATTGAACCTTGCTTAATTAGTTTATGGTGACAATAGTACTAATTTAATAGGAGAAATATTTGGCCAGAGTTTCAAATGTTGGGTACATCGACTCAAAGCCTAATTTATGAAAGTTAAGTTTAGGGACAAATTTAATTCTTGAGGGACCGTAAGAACTATTTTTGTAGACTTACTCTACGCCTAAACAAAACCAAATTATTTTAAAATTTTCATTACCGCTGAAAATCTTTTCGAGAATATTATTGATTTCACGGAACGAATTTAAAAATATCTTTTGAAGGGAGAGATTCTTACTGTCTCTCCATTTCACTCGAATTTATTTTTGAATTTTCCCAAAAAGATGACATTTAATCCATTCCTTCAAAACTAATAACCGAGAATTAGTCACACAAAAAGTGATTCATTCATTTCCTTTGATTTATTTTAGAGTATTTTTAGCCAAAGTTTTCACAATTTTATGCCTAAAAATTATTTTGTTTTCTTACTATATATTACTCATTGAAGTCATCAATCATTTCAATTATTAATTTTAATATTTATGGCGAGAAAATAATACCCCTTTATTTGAGATTATTTTTAGAGATTAGTCAATATATTAGGATAAGCGATAATCAAAGAGTTTCAATTATCAAGGGCATTTCCTATAAGATTTATGCATAGAATATTTATTATAATTACTAAAAAAATATATTAAGATTGATCATGATACTACTGTTTAGATAGACACGTCCGCACATCAAATAATTCAAAATATTTGTGATGGATAGGCATTAGAGACAATCACGACATTTATAAGACATATTTTTGCACAAAAAGCCCTCATTTTCTTTATTTTTAGTAATATTTTGTTTTTGTGATAATAACTTATAATTTTCTTATAATCTTTTTTTTTGTAATTTTAGATTAAAAATTGAAATATAAATATTAAATATTTCAGGATTTGCTTCTTACTCACTTATATTAATTATTAATATATTCAAAATACAATAATAAAAATAATTAAAAATATGAAAATATTAATGTTTATACTTATTATTTTTATTTGTATTATTAATTAGAGTAATAAAATCCCAATTTATTAATAATTGGTATTATTTATGTTCACAACATTTAATAAATTATTGAAATATTTTAAATGTCTTTCAATAATCGATTGAATAATAATTTATGAATTAATTTTCAGGTATTTTAGCGCCGACTTTAGTTCAATTCGAAGAAGAAATTGATCGCGAATTGGCTGAAGGATCGGAAATGAGTGATGACAGCAATAGTAGTGAAAACGATCACAAGTCTAGAAAACAAATCATTACAAACGATCTCAAATCACTTCATGAAAGAGTAAATTTGAATTACAATACATTTAATGTAATTACTATGAATTCTGACTCTTATCAATGAATAGGTGGTCGAACTACTGTCTCGATGCACGTGTCCCACACAATACAACTTAGAGTATATCTCTGATGGCAAGTATCGCATCGGAGACACAAAAGTATTGATTTTTGTTCGGGTCAGTCAAAATAGTGATATTTAGTTATTTTTCTTATTATTAAATTTGGTTTATATTTCTCAGATTCTTAGAAGTCATGTAATGGTGAGAGTCGGCGGCGGATGGTATGACTTTTCACAATAAATTAACAATTCATCAAAACTTATATCAAATAAAAATATTTTTATTCAGGGATACTTTAGAACATTATCTGGAAAAGCACGACCCCTGTCGTTGTCGATCAGGTATTTATTTTTGTGAATTCAATTTTGAGATAAAGGTTTTATTATTTGATAGGAAGTCGACGTTCTTCGCGTTCGTCAGTGGAGTCACCCCTAACGCCTCAAAAACATTTTCGAGTACTTCGGGACCCGAATTCTGGTCAAAATGTTTCACTTCTTCGGATCGTTTAATTGGTCTTATTTTTGTTGCCATAATAGAAACGATGCCATTAAAGTTTATTAGCTCTACCTCCATAATTAGCCCTGCTCATCCAATGGTCATCAAATGGACCCTAACATTATTTGTTTGGACTTTTAAATTAATTATCAAATTTTATAAAATATAATTAATTTTTTGAAAATATTTATACATTTTTTGCTCATCTGATGAAAATCTTTTAATATATTATAATTTAACAAATTTTTTATTAATTAGTATTAATTAATCATTTTTAGACCAAAAATGTCGAAATTAAAATGAATTTTTAAAATACCATTCATTTTAATGAATCTCTCTCTCTCTCTCTCTCTCTCTCTCTCTCCCTCCCTCCCTCTCTCTCTCTCTCTCCCAATTTGGCTCAATTTAAAATAAGTTGTCAAAAGTGTAAAACCATTCGGGACTAACGCTCTTTATTTGGGGTTCGAAACTATTTTCGATCGTAAATTGAGATAAGGATTTGAAAGCAATGTTTTGCGTTCAGAGAATTAGTTGGATAGCCATCTATTAAACCATACTTTCAATGATTTGATGTCAAAATTATGTCGCAATCAAATGATAACAAATCCATTTCCAAAAGAAAACCAGTTATTAATTCAATCTTTCGATTAAGTTTTGGAAACTGAGATAAACGGCATAAAAGAGTGTTATATAACTTATATAATAATAACCGATTCCTAACTTTTGGGACTAAAGGTATTAAAATGAGTTTAACTCAAAACATATCAAAATTGAGTTTAAATATAATTTTCAAACTCAACATTACTGTAATACTATCCCTTACTTTTTATTTGACATTTGATTTGAGTTTTACTGAAACCGATTAAAAATAAAGAAAATAATTATTCGATAAAATATTAATTTTTTAAACCAAAATATTTTGAAAATTAAAAATTCATTTTTTGTATGAATTATTGTATTTTTTTGTATCCATAAGTATATTATTGATTCAAAAGTTTTTTTTTAGTAATTTCCAGTTATTTAGATATCAAATCAAAACAAACGATTTAAAACACATTTAAAATTTGTTCTAGATATTATTCATTAAATTCAGTAATTATCATATTTTTTATGAGCAATTCATGACAATAATGATCCTGAAAAGAACCAAAAGTATTTCAATGTTCTTCAAATATTGATTTACAAAATTGAAACTATTTTTGAGTGCTTTAAAAAATTGATCAAGGACTTTTTTTTAAAGATTGCAATATTTATACTAATTGAAATCTTTAATGTTTACTCGATATGAACTAAAAATGATTTTTAATATCAACAAAATACAGTGAACTTGCAAATATATCCCAGCAATGGTTTTGGAAATTCTTTTAAAATTATTGAACAAATGTTAGAAATTCTAACTTAGAATTAGTGAAATAATTAATTCTATTTTTATTAATTAAATTAAAATTAAATTATTTTATTAAAAATCTTTTTAAAGAATAATTTTTTTTATCAAAAATAATCGACACTTAAATAAGTTTCAAAAAATTAAGTTTAAATCTAATATTTTTAAAGTTTAGTTAAAATTATTGATAACTTTATATACATTTTGGTTCACACTTTTGATTAGAACTAAATTTGGACACAATTTATATATTCGGTTAACATTGCATCAGAAATGGCAAATTGAATACCCAATTGGAGCCGAAAAATTGGTAAAATACACCCCTGGGATTTTGAAAACTTAACATTACGTCTATGGACAGGCACTAGGCCTGTTGATGTTTTTAGTTTCCAGGGAGGGGTATACCCTCCTGGAGATCGAGGTCTTTTGCCGTGTCTGCATTACATCTATTGGAAAGGAATAGGTTTTTAGTTTTTTTAATTTGTTTAAAAATTCTCCCAAAATTCAAATGATTGCATTTTCAGTGTATTTTATTTTTATTTTTATTTTATTTTTTTGAAATTCTGAGTTCAACGAAGAATTATTTTTTAGTTTTTCTGGTTTTAAGAGGATTTGTTGGATAAGATTTTTTTTCAATAAATAGTTTAGATTTCATTATTGACGGATAAAAAGAGCAAAACATTAAAATTAATGATTAAATGAATGCTTAATATTAAAAATTATAATTTATGCCATAATATTAATTGAGTTTTTCGTAAATACATATAAATTAATAAATTATGATTAAATTGATCCAAATTTTGTTATAAAACTAATTAATATTAAATTTGATATAAAAACTTAAGTTACAAAACAAATTGAGCTGACATTTAGTTATTACTAATTATTTGATAATATTTTATTTGACATACATTTTGAAATTCATAAAAGTCTAAAAGAGTGAACACATTTTACCTCTTTATACATCTAAAAGTTAGTCTTTTCTCAACGAAATAAGTAAATTTGGAACAACAGTTCACAGAAAGAATAGTTTTTTATACTTGTTAATTTTATAAAATATTTTTAGGAAATGAAGGTTTTACATGTTTTTGCCTTGTTATTTTAATCAATTTTGAGAAAAAAAAATAAAAAATAAAACCAATCATTAACTGAATATACATTTTAAATGAGTTATTTATCAGAGATGGCTAAACTAGCCGACCTCAGGGAAGTATCAGGGAAAGGTATTTTGGTCTCGGCTTAAGGGGTATCATGGCAGCGGGGGGGGGGAGGTACTTTGAAAAATCACTAAAAACGCATATAATGTGGTTTTTAGGTATTTTTTTCCATATTTGACGTTTTTATAATTTTATCACTTTTGAATCAAAAGTTTTGATGCATAAAACTAAGAATTTTTTTGGCAAAAACTACTTTTTTCAAATTTTGAAAGTTACGAAAAATTCACTCTAAAAACTGTAAATTTGACGTTTTTACGTCAATTTTGTTATGATTTCTTTGGGTTTCTTATTATTTACAACTGTTCTACTGATTTTTCACTAAATTTTTCCGATTTTTTCCCCTTTTCGATGGGGGGACGGTCCTCTGGGGGCATTTTGAAATACCCCTTTACTCATCTCTGCTTATTTATTTTACTTTAAATATAATTTAATATTCGGTTTTATACAGGGATGGCAAAAGGTTTCCACTTCAGGGATGCATGGGGTTTTGGGGTTAAAAACTAGGGGACGGTATTAGGGGATATGTAAGACCTCAAAAATTGCTCATATAAATATTTTAATTATAAATTTTGTTAAAATAAAATTTAAACAAAAATCTTTTTTGGTAAAAAAAACTGTTACGCTTCGCCCCGGCTCCCATTTTTTGAAGGTTCATTTTGCCAAATTTTTCGTCCAAAGGGATATTTTTAATACCCTCTTTTCCCATCCCTGGTTTTATTCCATTGACTCCTTGTTTACTATTAAAGAGAAACAGAAAATAAAAACTTTTTAAAGTTAGAAATTTTATTGACGATATAATTAACAATTTTATGCTAACAATCAGTTGTCAGTTGAGAGTCAATCAAATCGAGTGCTTATTATACACTTTGAATGAAAGCTTTTAATGAAGTAATAATTCTTTGAAAATTTGCGATAAAATTATTTTAATGATTTTACTTAAAAGTAATTGTATTAACAGTAATTTTTTTTCAACATTTATGTCATTCATGAAGAAAATCGATGAAAATTCTACGGAAGTAACAAATATAAAGAAAAAATGTTTTCGAATATTTTTTTAATTATTTAAAAATCAAAGATCTTGTTCTTTTACTATATTTGAAAAGTGAATTGCGCATGGATAAATTGCTTTATACATCTATTTTCCTAAAAATACTATTAGAAAGTTTATAAATTATAAAATCTCTTCTCAACCAAAAAAGTTTTCAGATTTATATAAAATTCTTGATTACAATTAATCTTTAATAAAGTTTTATAAATTAGGCTTTAATTATTAAATTAGCTTTAATTAATCGACTCTTTAATTACTTTTAAAGTAAAACATTCGTCAATATTCAGTTAGGTTGCACTAGGTTATTTTTTTTAACTCATTTTAATATAATTTTAATTTTTATTCACTCATTCCATTCCAGGGAATGAATTTTGAATTTTTTAGTATAAGAAATAGAAATGGCATAAGAAAAGAGATACAGGTCTCAACGCTATATTGTAAATATTAAAGTGGACTAGTACATCTTATTCTCAAATGCAAAGAGCCTACAATCATATTATTTGTGCACACATTGGGTGATGAATATTAAATAAATATACTATTATCTTAATATACATGTATAGTTATAGGGTTATATGAGTAATCTAGAATAAATAATTTGCAATGGAATATAATTTAATACAAGGAAAAGAAGTGCAACAAGGTTATTTTGATAACAAAGCATGTGTGCAGTTAATAATATATATTTGGAACACCAAAAATGCCAGAAAATTTGCTCGATAAAGAACTCGAATATAAATTTATATATTAGAATATTCGACTTATAGAATGTTTTTTATAACATTATTTCAAAATTGCCAAGGTATGTTCAACTTTAAAAAACGTTTGAGATATAGAGCTTTCACTATATATTATAATTTTTTCCCTAAAAAATTAAGTCAATGAAAAAGACTCCAAAATATATAATTATTGAAAAATTGTGGCATAAAATATATAAAAAGAAGAATTTTTGTTAATCTAAATATCGATATATTAGACATCAGATAAGTTTCATTACTTCCTCTTCATTACATTTATTCAAAAATGAATTTTAATGTTTAAAAATCCAATTTATTATTATTTTAATTGATTTTATTTATAATCAATGTTTAGGTGTAGTCACGCATTAAATTATGAAAACTTCATTTGTTGAGGAAAACCAGAATTGAATTAATTTAATATCAAATTAGAGAAAATAGAATCGCTTTAAGAATTTTCGTGACATAAGATTAGCTAATCTTTTATTGATTTTTGACTTCATTTTAATATTACAATAACTTTCGATTTTATGGATTTATTGGATAATTTATCAAGGTTGTTTGTTATTCTCTCAAGTGTTTTATTCATTTTATTTAATTCTAAACAACTGAAGAAATAGTTTCTAGGTCAGATTTTTAAAGAAAAATTTACTCGAATTCTAAAAAATCAATAGAAAACAAAAATCCCGACTTTAGTTTAAAAAAAGCTAAAAATGCTAAAAACAATTGAATTTTTCAAAGCCTTTAATCTATAAAAATATTCATTTCTTAGTTATTCTCGCATTAAATAATTTAAAGAATTTAAAGCGAGAAATGCATTGAATGGAAAGCGAGTGAACTCATCGATGAAAAGAACAAAAACGAAATGCATTTTGAGATTTAAATACAAAATACAGTATAACCTCCTGACTATAGACACAATAGGAAATGACTAATGATTTAAAGATAGATGTTTTCTTAGATAAAGAATACATTTGCAAAGAAAAGAGTCATTTGTCGAATAAACTTACTTTAAGGATATGAAGGTTTGTGTGAAACTCTTTAGAAGAGAAGGTTTTACTGTATCTTATTTTGCAAAATTAAAGTTCACCCCTCTCTAACTTCTATTGATTGATATTTAAATTATCAGTAAATTATTAAAGTTATTTAAAACAAATATTTAATTTATTATCAGATATTCACTCTTTTAGAGAATATAAAAGTAATATAATTGTAATGCATTAGTAAAGTATCTGATTACGTGATTTTAGTTAATTGTAATTGTGGCATGGTGATTTTAATGGTATCCAGCAATGTTTAGCAATAATACACAAAGTTTAGTCTTTAGTCGAAAATGAAAATAAATGAAAGCATAACTTCCGTAACATTTTTGGCGATATATTTAATGAAAGGAAAAGTAGTTTTGAAGCACTGAGTCTGTAATCAAGAGATAAAAGTTTGACATAATTTAAAAGAGTTGTGAAAAAAATCTGAAAATTGGAATTAGGTTTTGGTTTTCAGATAAAAGTTGTGTTCGTTGTGTTTGTGGCCATTTTGTGCCATTTTTGGGCACTTTATGCAACTTTGGAAGTAGTGGTGAGCAAAGAAGAAGGATATTTGTGCGTCAAAACGGCCTTCACTCGACTGGCTTTCAAAGACTAACACAACTTAAGGCTGTGTTAAGGCTGATGACCCCTTTGCAGGAATGCCTTCACTGCGAATAACCATTTCTTTACTTTGATTTCAATTTTTGCTTAAATAAAGACTAAACTATTCTATTATTCAACAAAACATTAGAAAAGATGTAAATTAAAGTCATATTCGATAAGAATGTGTGGATCTGATCTTCAATTGTCTGGTTTAGTGTTTGGGTTGACTCAAATTTGTTGTCCTATTTAGCAGTTTATCGTTCGATTGAAAGCATCTTTAATTCTGCACCACTTCTTCACTTCAAGCCTTAGAGTTCATACAAGCGATGAACCGGTCCATTGACTATACAATACGCAGAGCTAATCCCAACCCCAAATGTCATCCACTAATATTTACCATTAATCTGATAAATTTAAAGACAATTGTCTTAATTGTTAAGAATTGAATAGATTAGAGTTGAGACAAATAGAGTCAAATAAAATGTTTGGTGAAGTCAGTGATAGTGAGAACCACTTTTAAGTGAGTTTTCAGTGTTGTATAGGTTTTCACGTAATTTGTGATTCAGTGTTGACTCTATTGGCGACGCCATAGCTATTGAGCACAACATACAGTCAATGGAGTGAATGCATTGAAGGCATTACTGCAGTGATTGTTAACAAAGTTTAATATTGTCTTCAAGTGATTCAACTCAATAGTTATGACCAGTGGTCGGCCTATCGATCGCTGTTGACCACTGTATGTGTCGGAAGACTAGTAGTGACCGGCGGTGAGAGCTGTGCGTCAGTTGTCTGTAATGTTTGCTTCTGTCAGGTGTTGTCTCTGTATTGGGTCTGCACTTCATGGAGACTGACGTACATTTCAGACGGGATTCAAATGCAGATCATAACCGATCAGAGCATCAAAACAAGAAAAAACACAACAAATCCAATGCCAACAATCACTTTAACTGTAATAAGCCTTCGAAGACCAAAGACAAGACCTTCGATGGCCAGGAGTTCAACGCATCCAAAGATAAACATCAGAACAAAAATAAAACTCAGACTCAAAGAGAAAGAGATAATAAACACAAAAAGGGTTCGAATGCCGTCAAAAACCACTTCGACTCTGATTTGACACTTAATACCAATAAATGCAATAATAAGAAGAATAGAGACAAAGACAGAGACCTCTCCAAAGATAATTCGAGCACCGCTTCCAACCATAAGATCGGTAAAAACAAAGACAATCACCTGAAGAATAGTAAAGATGTGATCAATAGTAACAAAAGTCTAAACGAATTACTCGACAATAATAAAAGTCTTTCAAATCGTGAGACCAGTTTAGACACAAATCAAAAGAAGTCGTGTCTTGTCGTCAAAGAATTTAAATTCTTCAAAGAAAAGGCGAAGAAGAAAAACAGTGAAAGGAGTGAACAGAAAGCGGCCACTTCTAAGTCATCGAAAGTGAGCGTCGGTGCCAACACTTCCAACAGCTGTGGCACCACTGCCTCCAAACAAGTGCTTAAATCATGTGATGTTTTGTCTACGAGTAGTGTCAGTGATGGCTGTCCTAAACATAAGTCTAAAACTGGACACAAAGACTCAAAACAATGTCGCGACGGTTTTGTGAGCTCACACTCATCGACACTGTCTTTAAGCGTTTCTGCGAACAGTAGTGCCACCACTGATTCCAAGACTGTTAAGTGTAAAACTAGTGCTAAGACTAACAAAAGTACGACAAATGCAAAGTATAGCCAATCGAGTGATAAATCAAAAGATTGTTCTGAAACTAAGAAGAGTTTGTCATCGAAAACAATATCGGAGTCATCGAAAGCCACTAAAAACAAGAGTCCAGTCGTTGAGACAAACGATAAGTGCCCTAAAACTGATGGCAAACGAAAAAATAAAGTGAACCTCATTAAAGATAATCCATTGTATGACGAAGACATCATCGATGGATTCGCTATATTGAGCTTCAAGTGCTTCGACGACATAGAGGTTAGTCTCATATATTCATAACATTTGTGTAACTCTAAAGCACTGACTCTTTCACTGTTTCTCTCTTTTTGTTAAACATTACTTTCAATTAGTTTTTGATTACATTATTCTTGAATTTAATGCCTTTTATTTAAACAAATATTTTTATTTATTGGTTAAACATATTATTGACTGACAATTGATTTATTTATTTATTTTGAATTATTGATCGCTCAGCCATAAACACCATAAACACCAGACAAATATGTGTTTCTATAAGTGGATATCGATATTATATAATATATTGTGTAATGTTATGCACTCGACTCTTGTAGACCAATGTTAGTCACATAACAGCAATGGCTTAATGTCCTCATCTGATGTACTCACTCTGAAATGGCTTTTTTAGTCAGACTGTGTAGTACTGGTTAGGAAGTAAGTCAAACCAATTGCCAGAGCATTGCACTCATGCCATTGACATTTATTGTCAAAAATTATAAACCCATTTCTGTGGCACAACTCGAGAAGAGTTTATTAAGTAATTGACAAACATTTACCGCAATTGAATTTGTGGCCACTTTTCCCTAACTTTAGATAAATTTTTTCTATAATTAAAATTTATCTGATTTTATGAAACAATAATTTGCGACACTTGAGAGAACAGTAGTCAGTCCTCAGACAGCCCTCAGATAATGTTGTGTTTGATTTAAGCTCAGAATAGAGTGAATCGAAGACTAATCTCTATTCAAGTGTTTATCGATTTATTATAAAAATTAAGTGAATATACCATTACTTTCATTAATAGCTAACAATTAATGGTCGAAGCGGTCAGAAGAAGAAAAAGGAGAAATTGAAAAAGGATGAGACATCAATTGAGACATCGATATCGTCTACAATTAGTTCAGTTTCTTCGTGTTCATCATCTTCTGTGCCCCAATTGAAGTGTAATAATAAGTCAAATGAAAGCAAAATCTCTAAATTGAGTTCAAATAAACATTTAAAGAATGGATCGAAAGACACGAAGAACTCGAAATCGGAAACTAAGAATAGAGTTGACTCTAAAATGACAAAATGTTCTAAAAAAGCGAAACAAAGTGAAGATAATAATAACAGCAATAATAATAACAATAATAACAATAAGAATAAAAGTGTTGACAATAACAGTAAAGATCAACAGAAGACCAATAATGTCGTCAATTCAGTGATTTCATCAAAAAGCCAGTCATTGGAGTCGTCGACTGTTTTAACAGTTAATAAAAAGACATCAATCAATGCACACAAACCAGAAGTTTCTATTAATAAAGTAAGTTATGTCACAATTCTGTTTCATTGCCTGATTTGTTGCCATTGCTTTGCCATTGCATTGCTATTCACTGCT
>JAQIXI010001780.1:0-12264 GCA_034700165.1 Galumnidae sp. Gr-Ori-00277 | reverse complement strand
CGTAAATCTAATCGTGGTCAAAAAGATATTTGTGTGGCCATCGGCGTTATTTATGGTTAATAACTTGACTTATTATTTATAACTAGTGCATGAGTTTATTTCGTTAAACGAATAAAACGAAGTAAAACGCAACAAATTTAGATTTTTGAAAATTTCGTTTAATAAATAAAACGAAATTAAAGCATATTTTAAAGGCATTTATTGTAAGAAACCTTAATATTTAACATTGTTTTTGTTGGTATTTGATATTTTTCTTAATATACTTTTTAAGAAAATTTAGTCTTGGTATCATTATTCTATCGGATAGAATTCTTTTTATCTGAATTTTCAATAAGCAGTTAACGAAAAGTATTAATATGTTGTTATTTTTTAAATTATAATAAAGAAATTAAGATTATTTAAAATTAAATGGAAGTCAAAATCTATAAAAACAAATAAAACTAATTTTTGTGAAAATTTTGTAACGAATTTAAACGAAATTCGTATAACAATTTATAAAACCAAATAAAACGCACGAAATTTTGATAGAAAATAAAACGAAATAAACTCAGGCACTATTTATAACAAATACAGAATAAGTCACTGAAATATTATATTTTAAAATTTAGTCAATAAATAAATTATAAACATTTAAAAACTTAACGTAATTTTATTTTGAATTTATTTCATATAAATGTTAATAATTCTTATAAAAATGATCTTGCTTGCATTTTAACAATAATAATATGGAAGTAATATATTTTAATTTTTATAAATTTAAACAATAACCAAACGATCAAAATAATTATATTAAATAAAAATTAGTTAAAAATAGTTTAAAATGAGAGATCATTAAAAATTAAAAAAATTATTAATATATAATAAAATACTTACACTATATATCAATATTACTAATTTATTATTTTCAAAATTTTCAGATGATCTATTCAAGTTTTCGCAAAAATACTTTTGTTCCAATCGAAATATTTTATAATTAATTAATTTATTAAAATCAAACATTATTTAAGTTAAATTATTACTCAGTTATTATCTAAAAAAAATTTAATTTAAATAAATATCTAATTCTAAATTTGAATTTTAAAATGTTATAAAATATAGTGATTTATTCATATAAAAATATACAAACTACTATTCTGGATGGCATTCTAGGTCGTTTCTATTTTCATAAATTTTTTATTGTAACTAAAAACATAATTAAATAATTAAAAATAATTGTGTAAATAATTTATTTTCATATTTATTAAGTTAATTAAAATTTTACAATTTTATTCACTACATTTACGGAACAAATAGTGAATCATAAAATGCAAATGTATTCCATTCAATGTTTTCTAATTATAAAATCAATATTTAATTGATGTCAAAATAAATAATCAATAAAATTCATTTATTTTACAAACTTTTTGAAAAATATCTTACAAGTACATGGCCAAATATTCAAGAACTATCTTTTAAAACACTACTATAATTAGTTATAACTTCATAACAACTCTTAACGTAACAAATATATTGATAATAACTCTTTCAAACTCATTGTTATTCCTAAACCTTTTAGTAGTTTTACTGTAATTATTATAAACTTTAATTTAATTTGGTTAATTTTAATAAAATCAGTGATTTTAATAAACTGTGAGATACGCCCCCTTTTTGCTGTTGATTTGAAAACGTTTGAACGATCACTTCTCTCCTCGGGAACTAAAGAACGAATCTCTGTCTAGCCAACAAACCACGGAGATCGTGGTAACGTTGAGCAGACATTGCCAATTGGCTCAAAAGGGTATTTAACGCATTTTTGCCTGCGACGACAACAACGATCACAATGTCTGATAAAGAGAATCCTAACTCAAACGCTGATGACATTGATGTCGAAGACGAGGAAGTGGAAGAAATGGAAGAAGAAGAGGATGAGAACACAAGATTTGAAAGATTTTTACTTCAGCCATCGTTGGAACCTGTGGCCCCGCGAAAGCTCTCAATGACAGCCTATGAAAAGGATGTTATCAAGGAACAAACTAGCTCTTTGACGCTAATTAATTATGGAGCGAACATATGCAACCGCCAAAAGAGGCTCTATGAAGAGTTGAAAGCACCAAGGTCTTCAACGGAAGCGATGACTGCACTGAAGGTAACAACGGATACGTTATACCAGGTCTTCGCAACACTCTTTTATATGAAAGAAAACTTCAAATATCAGGAAGCGTTCGGACGCTTGAAATCGGGTCAAAAAGAAATAATGAGAGCCCAGCACACTATCTTGATTAATTTGGTTGCAAATAAAAAGATCGCAGAGACCGTCCAAGAGGCGACCGAAGAAATTAAAACCACAAACATCAGAGCAAAGTCACTAACGAAATGCCTGACTTTAATGAGGAAGGAAATAACACTGAAGAGGACGGCGGTGGCTGGAAAGTGATCAATCGAAGGAGGACTCGACGTACGCACGCTCAAATGACAGTTCCACAAGACTCACAAGTTAGGAGAAACGCTATCGTAAAGCCCTTTAGAACTGCACCTGAGAAGAGCAAACCGCCCCGAAGTACTCCCTGTTCATTGAGGTCCCATCAACCAGCTGGACACACGAACAAACGGTGGAAACCATCCAAAATCAAGTCAAACCTCGCGAAATCAAATGTTGTATAGACAGTTATCAAAGTTAAGGACACCGTTACGAAAATAGACTTCTTTACGCTAAGCGATAGAAACAAAATGAAGACAGCGATTGAACAGAAGGCAGCCGGACTTAATGTTAAAGAGTCCATAAGAAGGCGTCCTTACGTTGAGCTCAAATGGATTACTGAGAAATATCAGCCAAAAGTGCTCTTTGAAACAATACTGGATCAGAACGAAACCGTTAACGAAGCAGCCATGAAGGAAATAACAGTTGGAACGGATGGAGCACCTAAAATCGAAATCAAAGGAAAGATCGAAGACCAATACAGATTTTCTTTTAAAAAGAAACATGGAGATTCGGCAAAAAAGGAAACTCATAGCAGTTATATCTTTGAGGTGGCCCTCTCGGTATTCAAGGAACTAATGGCATTACCAAGAGTGGCGCTGGGAATGGGAAGCGTCACCTGTGACGAATTTGTACAGGTAACACAGTGCTATAAGTGCCAAGGCTTCGGCCATACGACCAAAAACATTGTGAAGTGCCCGGTCAAAAGGGAAGAGGACGAAGTGTGCAACTGTTGCGCGCAGAAAAGACACTTCTCGCGCGACTGTCCGAGTAAAAACAAACCGCAGGAACACAAATGTGTTAACTGTATTAAGAGTAATGCAAAGTACAAACGGTCGGATGATGTAAACCATAGGTCGTCATCTTGGAGTTGCCCTATGTACGTTCGATATAATGAGCACGTGCTGGAAGATGTCGACTATGGATCTTGAATTCATACAGGTCAACGCGAATAAGAACAGAAACAGCACGAAAGAAATCACTAATTCATGCCTCAATCATAACATCGACTTTGCCTTAGTTCAAGAGCCGCACACATTCCAAGGATTGGTTCCTAATAATCAATACTACGAAGTCTTTCAACATTCTACGGATGGTGGCAGGATTAAAGCCTGCATTTTAAGTTTTAATAGAGAAATCAGACCCTTTTTAATAACTCAATTAAGTAATTCGAATAACGTAACTGTGGACCTGAGAGTCCAGGGCAGGACAATAAGAATAGTTTCAACGTACCGACGCCCGTGATATGATATGGACCTGCTATTGGATGGCATCCTACCAGGAAAAGAGTGGTAGTAGGAGGAGATTCCAATGCTAGACATCCCTCAGTAAGAACGTTTTCGATATAATGGTACGCGGGCACGTTCCGGTCAAATCACTGAAATTATTGGGAATAATTATTGATACACATTTTCGATTTGACGCGGACCTACGTTATACGCTCTCGCGAGCGACTGCCTTAGCGAAACAACTGAACAGAGTGGCTCGATCAACGTGGGGACTTAATCCTGAGATTTTAAAAATGACATATACGAGAGCCATTGAGCCGGCAGTGACCTACGGTTGCGTTATATGGAAGAGGACACTTAGCAGGGATACCCACATTAAATTACTGGAAAAGTTTCAAAGACCCATATTAGCGAAAATTGTTAAGGGCTTCCATACTATCTCTTATCCTGCAGCTCTAGCCATATCTGGTTTATTACCATTAGATTTGAAAATTAAAGAAATCATCGAAATTGAAGAAACCAAATATAACAAAACCACGCGTTTTCTGGACAATGAATTTAAATTGGAATCAAGACTCATATTTACGAAACTGCCGCACCCAATAACGCGGATACGTCACAGATGGACTAAAATTTTGACGACTGAGCAGGAGGAAGAAATCCAACGTGAATATATAATTGTATCTATACTGATGGGAGTGGAATAAATGGAAACACAGGGGCAGCGTACCTGTTATTCGACCGCGAAAGGGACCACCCGTCGATGCAGAAAAGAATTAAACTAGCAGACCATTGTAATGTCTTCCAAGCAGAATTACTGGCAATACGAGAAGCATTAAAATTTCTTCGCGACATTGCGCACGATGGACAATCTGCGGCGATAATAACTGTTTCACAGGCAGCCCTAATGGCAATTGAGGACACAAACACCGAAAACAACCTGGTATTCCAAATACAAGAAAACATTCGTTACCTCAAGACAGAAAATGTTAAAATTTTTGTTAATATTTTGGATCAGAGCCCACAGTGGACACGTCAGGAATGAGAACGCAAATACGCTGGCCAGAGAGGTAGCAGTACAGGACATTTTACCGACATATGTTAAATTTCCGATGTCTTTCGTTAAAGAGAAGATCAGAGAATATATGTGGACGAAGGCTTCTGAAAGATATACTAACCATGAATATGGCAGAACAGTTAAGAAATTCTTTCCACAACTGACGGACGCACTAACGTCCCTACGTTATCGGAATACTAGTCTTGAAATAACGCAAGTCCTTTCCGGTCATACCCCGAGTGGTTTTTACTTAGAGGAGCGAAAGATTAAGAGAACCAAATACTGCTTTTGCGACAGAACTACGACACAAACAATAACTCATTTGATAACAGACTGCAGTGATTGCGAAGAATTCAAAGGAGATCTTAAACGTGTATGCGCTGAGAAAGGCGTCCCCCTCAATGAGTTTCATAAATACTACAAAGTGCCTGAAATCGCGGAAGCGTTCGAATCTTTTTGTAAAGTACTCACTTCTGAACTACGAGTCCAGTCGCTTTCGCGACTTTAATTAAGTGTTTTAAAATAAGATTCCAAGTATTACAGATCGTACTTACTCTGTAACCCAAGCAGAGTCGACGTGGAAACGTTCCAATATTGTGATATAATATATATATAGTCAAAAAACGTTTGGATGGTAAAGTGGAAGCGTCCCAACCTTCACAACGTAGACACGTTCTCGACTTTCATCATAAAATATTTTCAGATCTCTTCTTTAAGATTAATAGTTAAATTTAAAATTCTTTTACTTGACACTCATTTTGAATTTTCGAATATTTTTGTACCAATCTTTGCTTTATGTGAAAAACTTTTAATCTTTATTGAACGCAAATGCGTAAGAACGTGCGCACGTTCCCATTTGAACGGAAAAATGCAGACCCCTCTCCTATCAATTTTTTAATGTTCGTACGTTTGAAAAGGGAAAACGCACACACGTTTTTAAAACTTTTTATTGTTTCAAAAATATTATATCACTTAACTGTTAAATAACGCACAAACGTTTTATATTGAAAATTTCGTTTTTATTAATAAAGAAATATTTTAGTAAAAAAAAGCCAAGAAACTCTGACATAGCCACAATAAGTAAATCAATAATCGACATAACACTAATTTCTGAAACAGACATAGAAAAGGTGTCTAACTGGAAGGTTAACCCTGACCTCAAGATATTTAGCGATCACGAAACCATTTCATTTACCCTTAAGACAGAAGCGGTTCTACCTTTGCCACCGCAGTCCACCTTTAAATACCGAACAGATAAGGCAAACTGGGAGACCTTTCTCACCAAATGTACTGAATTAATGACAGACCAAAGCGTTGCAACCCCAGAGATCAAAAACCTTAAGAACAAAGTGGAGGTGAACAGATTTGTGGAAAAGTTAACGGACATTCTTAGAACGGCAGCCGATAATACACTTCCAATACGAACACATAAGAAGACCGACAAGTCTTTCTGGTGGACCAAAGAGCTCACCAAACTCAGAAATAAAAGGATAAAATTTAGACATAGGATACAGGCAAGGTGTGCTGTTCCAACGTCGATGTCAGAGGAATTCGATGAATGTAAACGGAACTATGCCAAGGCGGTCGAAGCGGTAGCCACTAAGAGCTGGAGAGATTTTACCGAAAAAGAAGATAAGGAAACAGTTTGGACTAATACATGGCGTATTATTAAAAATAATCCCAAATCGAAACCACCAGCAACTATCAAAGTGGGGACGCAATACACAACAGATGCAACGGCGACGGCAAAAGCATACTTGGAATACTTCTATCCGGACGACACCCGAATTAATGGGACCAAAGAGCAATTGGATATTAGAAATATAGGAGACAATGAATCAAAAGAGGGATTCGGTGAACTGGTTTTCCGTTGGTCAATTTGAATTATATTTAACCAATATTTTTCTCATTAGTTTGGGTTATTCATTTATAATAACAAGATCATTTTGAAACCAAATAGAAGCGATTTTAATATTTATAACTAATATTCTATTAATTAAATTATATTTATTTAAAAATTTAAAACAAATACAACAAAATATAAAGAATTTATTGAAATTCAACAAAAGAAAGTATTGAACTAAATTATTCTGAACCTCTAAACGAGGAAACTAAAAAAACAATGCAGGGATAATTTTTAAATGACAATAATTGAGCTTGTTAATACTATTATTACTAAAATGTTTAGATCAACGATACTATTTTAGTCTCAACTAATTTTGTGCGAATGTTATATGATATGTATTGCATATACAATCTTCTGATATCTAACATTATTTCAATTAGTGATATTCAAATTAACCCAGGGTTAACCTAGAGTTAATTTTTAAAAAAAATATAGAGTCAAAGTTAAAGTCAAAGCAAATAAATAGAGAGATAACAGAAGGTTAACCTTTTAACTCTCACGCGTGAAATAAAATATTATAATAGAATTATTTTAAATAACATTTTTATTAAGAAATTAATTCCAAATATTAGACCAAAATATTTTGTTGAAAATTAAGATTATCAAGATTATTATCATGATAATAATCATAATTAATCATATCTTTAACACTAATGGCGAACTATAAAAATATACGAATGTTTTTTGATAAAACCAAGGTGTTTGATCTATCTAGTACATTTAATATATGATATCCTTTTAAATAAATATGAATTACATGTCATCAAAAACTTTATTTTCATAATTAATCGATATTTCATTTATATTATAAACGATACTATAAACATTATTATGTTACTTAGGATATATTTAATTATTAACTATTGGCTTATGTAGTTTAAAAGGTAAAATTCTTTGCCAATTTTAGCGTATTAAAATTATCTAGAAAATTTATGATGTATATAATTAAATTTGGGTGTAATTTGGACCTCTTTTCGGTCATTTTTTGTGTAGTATAAGTTAATAAAATTCTACTAGATAAATATGAATATCTTTTCATGCTAGATTTTTAAAAAAAAATTCAACAAAATATTTCTCATGAAATTTCACCAAGATCCTTTTATATTTAATTGTTTTTCAATAAGTATTAAAAATTTGTTTAAAATCTAGTAATTCGTAGAAATTCAGAAATTAAATAAAATTAATATTTTAGACAACAAATGAATGTTTGTGTAATGCTTTGACTGATACTGTTTTGTGATGAATAGAAAATTGATTATTTTATAAGTATTCAAATTTAAATTATTCTGTTACCTTGGATATAGATTATTGTCACCTCTTTAATAATAAAATAGCTTTAAAAGTCAAAACATATCTAGTAAGATTTCATTTTTTGGTCAAATTTTAACGAAAACATTTCATGTTTAAAATGATTGACATTAAAATTTACTTCAACTTTCTGTTGCCCTTGTTCATTTTAATTCTAGAGTTTCTCAAATTATTTGTTTGGTTTTTAGTTTATAATTTTTGTAATTTTATTCTATTTATAATTAATTTGAGAAAAATTACAAGAACAGCTTTAAATTTGCTGAAACCTATCAAATTACGCTATGTCTTGGTCAATTTGAAGATCGTGTGCTTTTTGGGACTGATTTATATGACATTTTTGGTGACTTTGAATTATTTACAGTTTCCGTATGTCTTCAAATTGAATGTCAATAATAACAACAAAGACTTTGATTTACCGCCGATTAGTTTCTGTACCGAAACTAATGTATTGTTTGACGAAAAGAAAATTTCATTCTTTAATTTGAGTCAAGAGTTTGAAGATTTTAATAACAAAATCAAACGAAAGGTAATAAAAGCTTTATATTAAATTATTAGAAAATATTAGTAAAATTATAAATAGTTGTGATAACAGTTTTCCCTAACTATTGCTAAAAATATTGTGTTCCCCGAAATGCCAAGGGGCAATTTTATCAAAATATATATTGTTGTGATAGGTCACTTCTCGTGACCATCCAAACGGTCCTCTACCAGCCGAGAGAACCCTCAGTAGCGGTAGCCAGTAAGCGACCATAGGGTTGGGCTCATACACAGGTAGGGCCACCGACGGTTCGAGCGGTTAAGCCGCCGGCGGCCACACAAAGAGAATTGAAAACGACTTCTAATAAATAAGTTTATTAAAGTTCACAAATTAAAGAGAAGTACAAAAAAGTCTGCATTAGTTTTACAAACAAAAAGTTATAAAACAATTTTAAACAAAAGATTGTAATTAACCAATAAAATTGAAATAACATAAACTTACTTCACTTACGTCACAATATAAAACCAATTACAAGTTTGTGTTTGTTTCTAAGGGACATGACATCACAATATATGTCCAATAAAAATAAAACACTATTATAATAAGTGTGACTGACGTCACACTTATTTCCCAACAAAGAAGACGCCATATTACTATTGACATCACAATATAACAAATATTGATTGACGTAACAAAAGAAAAGAAATATAAGTTATAACAAATATGGCTGCATTCTGGGGTAGCCATCTTTTGATTAAAGGTTATAATTAATTAAATAATAGGAATATTAAACAATTATAGTAATAGTATCTAGGTAAATTTTACCTAGATAATTTCATAATTTAGTAGTGTACTGGACTGTTAAAAATTATAATAACAAGATCAGTTAATGAGTTTATAATAAATCATGTGTTACATAATAAAAGAATGGGTTCTTATAACAAATTTCTGCTTGGTAATACAATTTATATCCAATACATCAATTCAAGTTTTTTGCAGTTTACAGTTTGCCTTTGATTTAACCAGATTGTTTGTGCTTTAGAAATTGATTCGATTATATCTAGAATATTAGAAGTGTCATAAGAGGGGCCGGTGTTTAGACAATACCTGGTTATATCGAGTTTCTGGTTAAATCGATACCTGATAAATCGAGGGCAGACTTTACTAATTAAGTGAATGATTTCCAAATAATTCTATTCAGTTAATAATTAATTGTTACAAATTATAATAATAATTATAATAATAATAATAAAATTATTAAAGATTTTAGACTTACATTAATGCTTAGATTATTGATAGAAATATTAGGTGTATGCTTAGGGAGAGTTGAGTCGCACTTAAATGTTCAAGTTATGTGTAAGAGTTATCACTTTAATAGTTAATATCGAAATGAATGCAAAACATAAAAGTCTAATGTTATTTAGGTACTAACTAAAGGAATAACTTCAAAGAGATGTAAACCCCCCTGTCCTCTCTTTACTACCAAAGAGAAAATAAATATTTATCCTTGTCCTAAAAAAGGTAGCTATGAATGAGTTGTTTTTCACTACATTTATGAAATAATAAGTAGTATATATATTTGTTTTTCACGCACCCACACACACACACCCACCCCCACCGCTTTTTGCTTGCAACGAACAACAATACTTCTTTGTGGAGATTAACGGGTAAATTTATAGTTTTTGGGTATTAACGGAGACCTTTTGCTTGTAATGGGAGAATATTTCTTTGAATATTAACGTATAATTTAAACTCTCTTTGTTAGTAGTTGAAAGACAGAGAGGTTTGTGGCTCTCTAGAGACTATTCTTTTTATTAGTAACGGGAAGGGACAGGGAGGCCTTTTACTAGTAACGGGAAAATGTTTCTTTGAATATTAATGAGTAATATATAGCCTTATGTTAGTAATGGAGGTTTGTGGCTCTCTAGAGACCATTCTTTTTATTAGTAATGGAGGGGACAGGGAGGCTCTTTGCTAGTAATGGGGAAATATTTCTTTGAATATTAACAGGTAACATATTGCCTTGTGTCAATTTGTCTCAAATTTATCTCTTAATCGCTCTGAAATAAACCTCCAACACATTCTGATATACTAGATTAAACCCATAAATGTAGTGTTTATTGGCTTTGCCCTCAAACCTTGTTTAAATTTAAAATATACAGGATCACAAAGGTCGGTGAACAATATTGTAGTGTAAGGGAACTTGGGGCAGGCCTCGGAACTACCCGGAAAAAATTTAATTGAGTTTATTTATGTTTGAAAAGATAAAAAAATAAAGGTTTGACAGTTGGTTGAGCTCATCATTTAAAAATTTCTATTATATACAAGTGAATATGCAAAGTTTAAGTGTTATAAATTTCACTAGTTGATATATGTCCATTTCATTGAACATTTAGTGTCAGAATTATAATTATTTTTTATAATTTGTTGATTAAAACTTATTTTTTGCAAATATTAAATTTTTTCCGGTTAATTCCGAGGGCTACCTCAAGTTCCCTTACCCTACAATATTGTGCAACGACTTTCTTGCTGACCATGTAATAATAAATTATTGATTTTTGACTTAAACAGCAAAGTATCACAAATTCATTGAATTTCACTCAAATGAAAGATATTATGATTAGATCCAATCAAATGATTAACTGTTCGGCAAAACTTCACTTCAGAAGTAATTCAAAAGAATTGGAAACAAAAAACTGTTCAGAACTTCAAATAAAAGAAGATATTTATGGAAACCAAGAGTTTGGTATTTGTTTTACATTTTTTGGATTAAACAATGATATAATACTAAAAGAAGACGATTTCGTTACTTTTATTCTGAGTTATAAGAATTCAAAATTTGAAAATAATCCTTTCTTTGATAAAGATTTGGATGTTCCGGATGGATTTAATTTACCTAAAATTATTTTAAATTTTGATTACTTATCGACAGTTAATTTAGTAATTCATCAGAAAACAAATGATTTTGAAATAAATAAATACAATTCAATAAAAATGAGTCGACACGGATTGGAAGGAAATTTGAAATTATCGAAGACTTCAATACTATTGCTCTCAAATCCATATATGGATAGATGTGTTAATAGAGGTGAGTTTAACCTAGTTGAAATAAATTTAAATAATAATAATAATTTGTAATTAAAATTCTTTAATATTGTTTTTTACCTAGATGGTCTTGATCAATACTATTGTGTAAATGAATGTTTAAATAAAGAATATATGAAACGATTTAATTGTTTACCGAATCCTTTCGTTTGGAAAAGTTTTAAATTATTTGATTCGTTTGGAAATGAAAATAAAATTTGCGATAAAATGCAAAACATATCTGAAATCGACGACACTTTTTGTCGAAAGAATTGTATTAAAGATTGTAATCAAATATATTTCACAAATATTTTTGAAAACTCTTTGACAACAAATTTAAATGAAACGCATATTACTATTGTTTATGAAAATTCAATTCTTTTCGAATATATTTGTGAAAAGAAATACACTTTTGTTGACTTCTTTTCAAATATCGGCGGACTTTTCGGACTCTGGATTGGAGTCTCTTTTATAGATATGAGTGAAATGATTCGTAAATTCATTAGAAAAATAAGACATTATTTTAGTTTTTATATGAATTTAAAATTGTTAAATCTTTTAGTTTTAAGATTTAAATTATTCAAAATGATCCATGATATATTACAAAGGTGGATTTTAAAATTGGAAAGAATTCGTTGGAAATTAATATTTCAATTTCTCACAATTCCTGTAATTTTATATCAAATCTGGAGTTTAACCGATACTTATCTGAAGTTTAAGACAGAAGTGAGCGTCGAATGGATTCCA
>JAQIXI010001779.1:0-12266 GCA_034700165.1 Galumnidae sp. Gr-Ori-00277 | reverse complement strand
ATTCTTATCAAATACTATTATCAGACCAAGTTTCAATTAAAATGAAAGATGTCAATCCAATTGCCGCAAAGCCCTTTCTTTAAAATATAGCTATACCTTGATAAAGTTATACCAAAATGTCTTCTTGATAAAATATCTTGGTCATAACCATAAATCAATTGTTTATTATATCAAAAGTAATATTAATTTTGTTGAATAAATATATTATAATTTATAAATTATTCTTAATTGTATACAAAATAAAAACCTATGACTTTATATTATTCTATTATATTTAATTGTTGAGTAAATATACCTAGATCATGATTAATATCACTTTAGTAAGAATAAAAATATAAAATTTCCATTAAATTAAACTTGCCAAAAAATTTATTATCTAATTTATTATCTCAATATTTTACAAGATTAAAATATAATTTTGTTAGCATGCTACAAAATAATTAAATTAGGATTAACTTATTATTAATAAAATTATGCTAGTATATAAATTTTAGACTATAAATAAAATCATTTTAATTTTCTAAATATTTTATAATTTTACCATGATCCATTAATTTATATAAACAACTTGTTTATGCTTTAATAACTATTTAAAATCGATAACTTTAGATAAAATGCATTAAATCTATGTTTCAATAAACATGCAATTAATGACTAATGAACCGAATGTTTATTCCACTTTCTATGTGTACAGCGCTTGAAAATTAATTTGCTCTAGGAATTTTCAATTAAAGTTTTTATAAGCCAAATTTAGTTTCTTGCACATTGTTCAATTAAATTTTTTATGCTTACTCATCTAGAAAGCTATTTACTGGCTAAGTTTATGAATAAAATAAAATAGAAAAATTGTCTTTCAAATGATTTCTTTAAAATTGAACTTGATAATATAAAATTTATGTTCAATATTTCATGGAAAAAACATTTTTACCTAGAATACTCAGAATGTTTAACTAGAATAATTTTGAATTATTAATGATAAGAACAATTTTACTGAGACAGCCTTAGCTTTATGTGTTTAATCTTACAAGGAAAGTTCTTGGAATGGCTCAAAGAATTCCATAAAAAAATAGCATGATTAAATTCTATAGAATGCCCTGATTACGAATCTATAATCAAAATTCGTTTATAAACAATATGAAGGTTAAAAACCATGGTAAAATTTTTGAAAGTTTCTTTAAAAAGCTTTCCAAAAGGAATGTAAATTTTAACAAGTTGATTATTAATGTTCAATAGAGAAGAGTAATTTTATTGAAATCTCTATTGATTTCATATGAGTTCATTCATTAATTAATATTTATTTTATATTTTTCATTAATGATAGATATTTCTTATAATCTTACTAAAGTTTAAAATTTATCTTTTATTTTGAAAACTTTTTAAAGACTCTTTCAAAGATTTTAACCAAGGTTTTTTCAGCTTTTAAAATGTTCATAAGATCATTTTGATTACAGATTCGTAATCAGGGTATACTAAAGTATTTAACCATGGTACTCTTGTTATGAATTCATATGAGCTGTTCTAAGAACCTTCCTTGTTAGTATAGTTATATGCTTACTTATTTAAAATTTCTCATGTAAAATTTGCTTAATTTTGTCATTTATAATTTATCAAGATCCTTTTCTTAATAAGAATATATTGAGACAAACGTCATATTTTGTATAGCTCTCATTTTGTTACTTTTTGTTCTAGATTGCTCTAGATCATGAATAAAGATATTACATTACAACGATCTCGTTATTTTTAAAAAAGCTTCAATCAATTTTATGACGCTATCATTATTTTTAACAAGATTAAAAAAGTTTTTGGAATAAAAACTTCTTATAATAAAAGAAATATTTTTTAGCTGTTGATGAAAATAAAATTAATATGACCTAGTAAATTAATTAAAAATATATTGATGAATTTTATTCTGGAATAATATTTAAGATAAACAAGACAGATTATTAAAAAAGTAAATGAAAGTTTACATAAAAATAATTTTAAAAATATATATTAATTTATATTTAAATTATATTCATTTTTTAATTAGAAAACTTTGTTTACACATTTTATTATTAAATTATATCAAGAAATCAATTAACCATCCTAGGTTTCCATTTTAAGCAAAGTAAACTAGTTAAATTAAAACTGACATAATAAACTTGTTTATTTTATTTAAAATTTAATTAAAATCTATTGAAATAAAATTTAGCCTAAAATTAATAAATATTTTAATGAAAACAATCTTGCACAATCATCACTTCATGGAACATGAATTGCCAAGATTAGATATATCCTAGCTATTGATGGAGAAAATAAATTCGGTATTCGCTTTGAATTATTTATTTCGTATAAGAAATTGGATTCACTTTTAAATTGAAATAATTTTTTTTTGGAAAAAATGTATCGAAAAATATATCTAAAAATTTTATGAAAAACTCCCGGTTTTGAGAATTTCATCCATAATTTCAGATTTATTTCTTCAATTCTTAGACAATACTAACAAATACTTCATAAAATCCTTTAGAGATAAACTTACTAAGAGTCTACTAATGAATAATCGATAGCCATTACATTTAAGAGACCTTTTAGTATAAAATTTCTTTCATTTCTATTCCATTAGTTTTATATTATTAAACCGGAATTTTAATGAAAATTATTAATAATTTTATTAAAGTTTTAAAATATTCTCTTTTTGTTCGATAAAAACCTTTTAGTTTTCATATTTTTATCTAAATTATTTACAATATTTTTTTGCTTATTTTGAATTATTTAATAAATTTTTATATTTTTAAAGTTGTTAAAATGTCACAGGATAAATTTTGTACTATATAAATTTTTTAGATATGATATATATTTAACTAGTTCGTCCTATTTTGCTAGAATATCTTCTTCAAAAAACAATATAAAATTAACCAAATCATTATAAACATTTTAATGACTCTGTCCTAAGATCAAGGATAAACATTTGAATAAGGAATCCATGTGGCACATACATCCATGCTGAATCTATTTACCTTGGACAAATAAATAAATTTAAATGTTAGATTAATTAAATTATAATAAACTCAAATAATTCAATAATATGTTTGGAATAATATTTGAATAAAACAATTAATTATATTTACTTTACATTAAGTGAGTGGAGCAAAACTCTACTAGGGTGGCCATACGACTATTATTTGTCCCCTGAAAATTATTTGTTCTTAATTGAAATATTAAGAACTGGAATATGATATGTCCACTATTTATAATCAGAAAAATTTTAGTTAAAACATTTTTCCACTTTTTAATCAAGGTTTTTATAGAAATATACACTAATTGGAATATAATGTGGTTTATAATAGAGTTCGAACTTTTGTAATTTTTGCTACCCTTCCCTTACTTTGATTTATTTTTAAAACCTTCCCTTACCTTCTTTTTCTTCTTTTTCCCAAGATTATTCAATTCCCTTACGGGTCCCTTAATAGTTAGGCCCCATAACTTAAGGGAAAAATAGTTTAAACTCTAATTTTTAACTAAGTGTTATATTAGCATATAATTTAATTATTCAAAACAATTTTAATTAATTGTTTTAATCAAATTTTATTTTATTAATACAAATTACAAATTTACCTTACTTCTAATGAAGATAAAATCATTGTTATTTTGAACTTTATCCTAGGTAACTTAATCAGTATATCTATCGATTCAATAGCCATTTTTGTAATAAAAATTAATGATTGGTTTGTAAAACTATTGCTTGAAAAAGTCATGTAAATGAGCCTAACACATTTTATACTGTTTAAATTAAGCATGAATAAATTGACAAAGAAGATTAATTTTACCAAGATGAAAAATCCTAAGAGAATACACCAAATTAAGATAATGATATTCATTAATATACAATAATATATATATTCATATTAGATCTAAAAATAACGGCAAGAGAATATTCTCCTATATTTCTATAAGAACATCTTTAAGAATAATTGCTTGAACATGGTAAATTAGATATAAAGTAATGTGAATATATAAGGAGTGTTGAAATATAAAAATTGATTGAAACACTTTTCTTGTAAAATGTCTTCCGACAAAACTATAATTTTTAACATTAAGGAAAAGCATAGAATTGAATAGAGTGACCACAATTCTATAGAATTCTATAGGATAAAATTCTAGTGAACTTGGATTTATAAACTTGGATGATACTCAATATGAGTATTTTAATTACATATTAGATTTATATTAAAATAATATTTTTCACTACATTTACGCAGTAGGTGTAGTATATAGTTTCGTTTTACATACGTTTACGTTTAATAACTTATTTATTCCTAAAGTATAAGAAAATCAAAATGTTTTACATTATTTTTATTATAAAACAAATCCTTACTAGTATAAATAGAAAATTGTTATCGTCATCCTTATTTCATTCAAAACCTAGAGGTTTTTTTTATCTAGATCAAATATTAACATGAAACCTGTGTGGAGATTCCTGGCCATGAATAGTGATGTGGTCACCCTAGGATAAAACCATATATAATAGTATTAAATATTTAATTTTTAGTAATTTTCGGTTCTTTTGATCCGACGCTAAAAACCATTTATTTTCTCCGATTTTTATCATTTAAGATATAAATTGATTTACAAATGATTGGACACGTCTTCTATGTTAAGGCATGTCTTACTTTTCTTAAACCAAATGTCTAATAATTTCGAAATTTCTAATCAAATTCTAAGTAAATGACTCGAAGTGTATAAGTGTTTTGCACAGAATATCAAACATTTATATTGGTTTGAATAGAAAAATTCAATTTAGCAGTGATTGAGTCACAAATTCTTTTCAGTTTAACATAAGTCTGGATTAAACGGAATAGACGTGAGATTAAAGAAAACCAATTACCTCTTCTTCTGGTGACTTTTTTACCAAGGTAACTAGCCTGAATAACAAGATTAGTTTACTACAATATGTCTAGTCTCTTATTAGAAATTGCTTATTTTGTATTAGGTAATTTTAACTAGATAATTCTCTATGTTATACAGATAAAGCTTTAATTTGAATAGTTATTTTGGATGTTCTTGTAAATTTTTCTTGTTATCAAGTACAACTTTAATGATAATATATAATTATATTAATTTTATTTATTATTCAATAATTTATCAAGATTGATTAGGAATATCGAGTAAATTCTAGACAATATTAAGATTTTAATAATAATCACAAATAATAGAGTCAAGGCTTTAATTTATTGAATTACACTAAAAGTTATATAAAGACATTACTTCAAATGAATTGTATACACGTTTAGTATGAAATGAGAGTAACTAATGAATGCTAATAAATACGTTGAAAGTATGATAGACAATATATCAAGATTACTTTAATCAAGATAATTAATTAACTTTCTTTGCTTCTAAAAATAGCTGTTAACTTGATTAAATATTTTGAGCCTTCTCAATAAGAGTAAATGTAGTTTCATATAATATAATTATTTTGTTAGAAATGTTTTATTTTGTTAAATTAAATTTATTTTTATATGTGTTATGATATTCTATTTACTATTAAAAATATGTTTTTTAATTTTTATTAATTTTATTTTAAATATGAATAATTTATATAACTTTTACAGTATGTCTAAAAGAATATTAACTTTGAGTTTAAACTTAAATTTCAATTTTATTGGAAAAGAATTAATTAAATTAAAAGATAATATAAGCAAAATCATTTTGAATATATTTCAATACCCGTATTATATTTTCTATTTAGTAAATGGAGCAAAGTTAAAAAATAGTTTAATTAAAAATTTTATTATTTTAATCCTTTTAATTTAAGATTGTGTATGGTAATTTAAAGACAGATAGTTTTCTAGGTTGTTTTTAATTACTTAATTAATTAATTAATTAATAGAAATATTGTATAATTAAAAAAATTTAATAAACATCTTGGAAAAAAAGAATTAAGTTAGTTTATGAAAACAAAAAAATATCTAGATCATTCATGAATATTTAATTAACTGAAGTCAATGCATGTGTAATTAACTTTACATATGCATTTAATAATAAGCAAGATACTAAATAAGATTTTTGTTAAGGAAATTAACAAAAGACAAAAACAAAATTTGTGTACCAAGATAATTAATTAAGTGTTTTTTAAAACATATCGTACTTAATTAGAAAATCAATACAAAGCCCAATATTTACCTTGCGCATTTCCATTTACCCCATATTTTTTTATAAAAGAATGATTTAATTACAGACGACATTAAATTTCAATCAATTATGTTATAAATGGATAGAAATGTATAAAAAATTGCGGAAAAAATATTTCAAAAACAATTGTCGACAAAATTATAGTCAAAAAAAAATATTGAATTTCTATTTATATCGAAAGGCAACAAAACTAGAGATTAATAACACAGGAATTATTGTTCACTTATAGGCCAATGATTAATAATCGGAAAAGGTCATTTTTCTAGTGCGTGATTTTCAAAAATCACCTTAATCGATTATCGATATAAATCAAATATACTACATATATATAAATAGTTTTGAGAAAAATATATTTTTTTTCTTTATTTATTCTAAATCTTGATTAATGGGTTGCAAGTTAAATTTTCTTGTTTTGTTAGTGGTTAACAGATTTTATTATTTTTATCAAAATGACCATGCTCATATATTTCAATTTAAAGGATAATTTTTAAAGCAATTTATATTATTTTTTTTAAAAAAAGTTGAAATAATTTTCTTAAATAATATTTACAATTTTTAAAAAAAATTGCTTGATAATAGTTTAATTTCAATATCAAAAAAATTATTTTACAAAGTTTAATTATGTTAGATTTAACTTGTTTCATGTTCAATTAATGTTTGGCACTTTTTATAAACTAATCAACAAGTTAATTAAATAAATCTATCCTCTTTGATTAGACATAGTTATAAGTTTGCCATGTTTTTCTAGTTTTAGCACGTTTATAGAATTTTTTACCTAATATTAATAACCACATGATCAATTTCGCAATGTTTTTATCATATTAATTTATAAATAATTTAGCAAGCACATAAAAATAAAAAGAGTTTTTATCTTAGTTTGTATTCATTTTTTCATTTGCTATTATGAAAAAACAACAAAAGAGATTAGGGATAAACATTTCTCTACTAAAAGGTCCCAAAAATTATACTTTAATATCAATTATTATTAAATTCTTGAATAATATAGGCTTTATATTATTAAAAGAATGGAAATTTTTTTATGTTAGTACATTAGGGTGTTTCAAAAGTTTTTTACATTTTATAATTAGAAAATAATAATAATTATATTAAATTTTGTTAAAAATATAATCTTTTATTTAAAAAGAGTTATTTAAATATTCAATAAATTTATTTTATCTATAATTTTTGATTTTAATTTTTCCTTTCTTTTCTTGAAATAAAAATTAACAAAATATTCAAATAAAAAATTATTTTTTCATACCTATATATTCAATTATAAGAGCTTTTCTTTTCTATTTTTGAATCCCTTATTTAAACATAAGTTTTTACTAACACCAGAGACTAATTATTTTAGGATTTATTTTACACTTAAAATATAAAAATTTTAATTTATTTAAATTTATTTCTTACAGAATTGTGTTCTCTCTTTTAATGAGTTTAATCTAATTATTGTCTCATTTTATTCTTTTCCCATTTTTCCGAAAAAGGCTCTACTCTTTTGAGTTAAGAGAGAATGACTTTAATCATATTTTATTGTCTTTTGTTTGAATATCTGTTTATCGATCGGAATATCACAATAAATGTATTTCTCAGTAATTATAGTTGACTCATAATTTTAATTCTATGCGACTGATTGCTTGCTAAATGATCTATTAGCGAGAACATTCAAAATATATAATAGTAGCAAGGTAGAATCAATTAAAATTATAGAAAATTTATATTATTTTTTGATCATTATGGAAATTTGAAATATTTTTTGAGCTAGTTTATGAATAATTCAAAAATTCTAATTGAAATTTACAAAATTTCTTCCAATTTTTTTATCTAAAACAAAGACCAAGGGATTTGTTAAAATAATAGGTGAAAGTTATAATATGTTGGATATAATAAAAATTAATAACCGGAAAATCATTAACAAAATCGATGGCAAAATGTTTTCTATATAACAATAGAAAGAAATGGAAAAAAATACAAAAATTAGTTTTTATACAACTTCTGTCTCTCCCCTCTCTTTCCCTAATGCTCTCCCTATCCCTTACTTTCCACCCACTAATACTAATTCTTTATTTCTGGCCATTAACTCAATTTAGTTGACGAATACAATAGGAGTCAAACATTGGCCAAAATGTGATTTATTGTAATGTTTTCCAATATTTTTATACAACAGTTGTTTAATCTATGAAAATGAGAGGGAGAGAGAGAGAGAGAGAGAGAGAGAGAGAGAGAGAGAGAGGGAGGGAGGGAGTAATTAATATAAAAATAAAATGATTTTTAAAAGAATGAAATTTTTTAAATAAAATCGAAATTACTTAATGAATAGCTCTTAATAATTTTTTTCTTTACTTATTAACTAGCAAAATTTATTATTTATATAACTATTATATTATTTTTGTTAATAATTTGTTAATAATTTTTTTTTAATATAAACGTTTCATATAGATTCCAATAGTAATTAAACTACCTCTTTATTTCATGACAATGTCCTGGTTCATGTACTTGCTTAAAACTTTTATAAAGAATTAATCTAAATGACAATAGTTAAATGCTCTCAAAAATAAAGTTAAAATGTTCATTTCATTATACATATTAATAATTATTATAATAGATATTAATCAAATAAATTCTATCAAGAGCTAAATCCATTTAGAATTTCGATTTATACATATTTTATTGAACATAATTTTTAAAAGTAATTTAATATTCTATAGAAATATTCTACGATATTATCTAAAATACTTTCAGTCAAACAAACGGTAAAATATTTGGTAATAAAATATTAAAATGAGATGAGTTTCGAAATTTCATGTTTTGAATGAAAATATTTTTCTTCAATAGAACCAGGGATGAAAATGAAGGGGGAATTCGGAAATTTCAAAGAATTGTCTATTTTTGTGTAATTTTTACATTTTATTGGTTTTAATTGAATAATATTTTTATATTAAATATAATAAAATATTTATAATTATTAGTATTTAATAATTAATAAGTTTTTCTTATTACAAAATATATAATTTTATTAATAAATTATTAATTTATTTATAAATTAAATTATAAATAATTCATAATTTAAATAAAAAAGGAAAATCATATTTTATTTATTATTAAAATTAGCAATTTAAGCAATTCAAAAATGATCCTGATAAACCAGTGGAACCACTTTCCCATGCTTGTATAAAATTGACATGGATTGTTTAAATAAACATTTAAAATATTTATGAAAGGCTTTTATCATGATAAGATTTTAATATTAAAACCCATTTTATGGTTTGAAAAATGCTTTAATTTGAAATTAAAATTGCTCTTTCTCATAAATATAAAGTGCACTCAATGAAAATTTTAAAATAAAATGTTATATTGTCTTTTAAATTTTACAATGAAAGCTTATGAATATATGCCATGATAACTAAATTATAAAATATACCAAGATAAAGTATTCATATTTCCTTTAATATAAAATAGACCAAAATTTCCAAAATTTTTGCGAAATATGATATGACAAGTTCATATCAGCATATTTATAATATCTAGCTTGTTGATTTAATATTCATGAAAAAATATATTCCTACATATTCAAAATTATATTACAATTTCAGTTTCTATGCAAATGCTCTTGCAAAATATATTAAAATTAAGTTTTGATTTACATCACACTTTCTTCCTAAATATGTAAATTTCCAGAAACTTACCCTGGGGAAATTTTCTAATTCAAAACATATTTGGTGTATAAATAAAGCGGTATATAATTAAAATAAAAAGATTATATATATATATTAATATCCCTAGGTGATTCTTATAATATTAGTTTATTATAAGTGTTGTAACTTTTTTCCTTTCATATGAAATTGTTTTATCATGCATAATTTTATATGAAAGATAAATATTATTGGAAAAACTATTTTATCTATTAATAATTATGATTGATACTTTTTTGTCAAATATACAAACTATGACAATTAAAAAGTTTTTATATCAGTAAGTATATAAATGATTTTTAAATTTCCATGGTAAAAATTCAATTGTTTCTTAGACATTTTGTTATTAGACTTTTATTTTTAAACAAGAAATAACCATGATCATTTTTATCCTTTATTTATGAATAGTTAGAGGGAAATGGCTTTCAATGGATTAAAGTATTTCTAAGATTAATCCCTAAACAAAAATAAAAATAAATTATTTTAATACTAATTATTTGATTTTTAATAATAAATATTGTTTGAAAATGTTATCAGGGTTGCTTTCTAAGCTATATAAATTATTATACAATAATAGGCAACAATTTTGTCGCACAGCATATGTTTTTGGGAACAAAAAGTCACAAATTTTAGTAATAAAACATAATTTTTTTGTGTTATGTTTTTTCATATCTATTAATATGTTTTGGAAGTTACCTCGATTATTATGAATGACTCACAACAAGAAATAATAATTGAATACATTTTCCGTTTGTGTTTATCTGATTTTAATTATATTTAGTCAAATATAATTTTGTGAAATCACCAAGATAAATTTCAAATTAATTTCACAAAATTGAATATTCTAAACTAATTTCCTTTAATGTTGTTTGTTTTGCCATGATCATTAATATTTTTTGACAAGTTTTAATGTTATATCTAATATATCTAGATTAACTTATTAAAATTAAATAATCTACCTTGGTAATATTTGTTTACGTGAATTTTTGTGATTTTATACTTAATTTTATCAAAAAAGTTTTCTTTAATTATTATTAATTATTACAAACTTTTATACTTTTGTTTTAACAAAATATTAATTATTATTTCAGACATTAATTATAATTTATTGTTAAATATTAAAATTAATTACTTAAGGCTTAAAAATTTGCATGATAATAATTCAGGTTTGGTAATAATATTTTACAAAGAATTTTCCATAGAATTTCAATTATTATCTTGTTTGTTTTTCAATTTAATCATGCAAAAAAATAGTATCCAATTGATTAGATGTCAGAACATTTCATTAAAGTGAAAACCGTAGCGCCTAAACCGATCAATAAATGCTAGAATATTGGATATAAGCAAGGTAGATACACTGGAAAAAAAACTAAAAATAATTTAATAAACTTATTTTAATTGATTCTACTTGACCAAGATAAAAACGATAAAATGATTCTAAATAGAAACAATTCTTTTAAAACAATTAACTACCTTGCTCACACCCATGTGGCAAATTAACTAAATCTTTAAAAGGAAAAAAATGCATTAAAACTAAACAAATTTTTTTTTTATTAATACTCGTAAACAGAATTCACTGATTTTTGCCTTCAAATGGAGGCTATCTTTTCCTGTAATAGAATTTCCTGAAACTGACATTCAATGTATACACCGGTGTTAGACGTCTGTCCAATACTGCAAATGACAGTTTGATTTCTAGATTAAAGTAAATTTACCGCTAAGAAAAGCCGACACAAATTGGCATAAAATGCTAATCACATAACCATTTGATTTTTAAAGCAATCCCTTAACTTTAAAATGTCGACAATTTTTTTCCAGTGTTTAAACAACTTTTCGTTTTTCAATGAAAATCAAATTCAAATCAAAATAAATGTTTTTTTTTTATATTTTCAACCAAAAGATATGGGAAATACTGTTAGACTAATGTCTATACATTTATTGACAGCTTCGCAGATAAGCTCTTTATTATAATTATATTCTGTCCGCCACTAATAATGGCTGAAAAATAAGAACAAGAATTTTATGCTGAGTTAAACCCAAACCATTGAATATACTATAAATAAAAGTATTGGTTGTCTCTCACACTCATAGACAAGAAAATCCGTTTTTGTTCGAACAGATTAATTGTCGCCTTATTTATTCATTGGCAGATAGTATGGATTGAATTACCATGTTTAAATAATGATATTGATACTTAACAATGAGAATTATACACTTATGTAGATCTTACTATTATAATCAATTATTTTTTGGACTTGCTTAATTAATTTTTAACTAACTCAAATAATTTGTTACCAGTAATGAGAGCTAGAAAACTAATCTTCATAATCTTACCAAGGGCAATATGTGTATGTGAATGAGTGAGTGAGTGAGTGAATGAGTGAGTGAGTAAGTGAGAGAGAG
>JAQIXI010001778.1:0-12269 GCA_034700165.1 Galumnidae sp. Gr-Ori-00277 | reverse complement strand
AGAGTAATAGAAAAATAAATTTTTAAGAAAAGATAATATTTGATGAAAACAACGATTCATTGAATTATACTATAATTATTATAGTATTATAATCAGGGATGGAGAAAGGGGGAAAGGGGGGTATACCGGTAATTCGGGAAATGCTTTTTCTTTAACTTACGTTTAAAATTTGATTGGTCTAAGATTTCAATAAAATGATTTATATGTGAAAAACTAGCAATTTTTTGAGGTCATACCAAAAATAACCCCTCCCTAATACCCCCTGAATTTTGACCAAAATACCTCTCTTCACACCAGCTCTGGAGTCGAGTTCTTTGGCCAACCCTAATTATAATGTTTAATTGCAATTAATATTGTATTTCATTGAATTTATGTTATTATTTGTATGTCATCGGGAGTGACAGAAATGCCGGGAATGGAAGGAAATGGATATTTTGATCCCGGGATTAAAAAAGAGGGTAAATCCCCTTTCAGTGGAGGAACGGGAGTGAGATTTCTAAATAATTACTATAATTAATGCAAATTCGGTGTTTAATTAAATGTTTGCCAAATGAAATGTTATAGGATTTTGACAAAACTATCGGAAATGGAATCTATTCCTCAAAAAATGTTTGGATCGCGATTTGTCTGCTATTGAAATATGGGTTCAATTATGAGTGACTTATCAATAGTTATATTCATAGAATTCTTTTGAAAATATTAATAATTTCGTAGCAAAAGAGTAATAGATTTGGAATAAAGTGATCGCTATGGAGACAATTGTCATACTTTAGACAATAAAGTCAACAAAAGTAACCGAAATGAGTGCATTCGCCCTAAATTACCAAAAAGTTGACGAATTATGACTTCAATGGGTTGTGTGCCATCAAAGACCTGTGCCATAATTCAAATAAAAAGCGAAGAAAAGACACCTTTCCTTTTACAAACTCTTGAAGACCACAAATTGGGTATTAATTGTATTGATATCAGCGAAGATAAATCACTTTTGGTTTCGGGCGGAGAGGACTCTATCGCTAGAATTTGGAGCACATTTTCTGATCCCTGCGAATGCATTGGAATTCTAGTCGGACATCAGGTATTGCCATTTGAAACAAACAATTATTCTTAAAACACTTTTAAAAACACTTAAATAATCGAATCTAATATTTAAATACTTTAATCCATAAATATTTTAAAGTTTTACTAATTGTTTATCTAATTATAACGTTTTGTCCAATAATTTAAGATATTCTTCAATCCATTCTTCGATAATATTTGGATATAATTCACAATTTAAAGTACTTTTTAGATCTCAATTCCGATGAAATGATTTAATTCAAAAAAAAAAAAATATAATAAATTGTAATAATTGTTTGAATAAACTTTTTATAACAAATTTTTAAAAAATAATTATTAATAATAAATGTTTGCTTTTTTAGCTAAAAATTTTATTAATAATTATTTTTTTTAATATTCAAAACATAATAATTGAAAAACAAAGTTAGGATTAATAAGAAAAAATAAGATAGATCAATTTGGAAAATACTCAAAAAGAAAGAATCATTCCTTTAAAATATACCAAAGAATCGATTATTTCTTTTAATTTTTGAATGAAATAATTGTCAAAATTTTAGTTAAAGTATTAATAAAATATGAAATAATATTTAAGGACTACATTTCGTGTTGTGCTGTTCATAAACATCTAATAGTGACCGGATCTGCAGATAAAACAATTCGGGTCTGGACTATAGAAAGCGGACAGTGTTTGACAATATTAACGGGTCATCACTCTATTGTTAATCACGTGATATGTGAGGGAAAATTCATTTTATCCACTTCTTATGATAAAACTGCTCGAGCTTGGTCAATCTATAGGGATGATGATCCCTGCATAAGAGTTTTTGAGGTATGACTGTAATGACTGCAAATTGAAACCACATTTAACACAAAACTTATGAAATTAAGGGCCATAAGAAGGCTGTGACTCAGGTGGCAATCATTGCCACAGAAGAACATATGCTTCAAAATGGAGACATTCATCCCTTGGATCTAATTGTGACCACATCTACGGATTCAACTGCCAGGACCTGGTCTTTGTTTACAGGAGAGTGTCATAAATTGTTGGTCGGACACATCGGAGCTGTAAATTGTGTTGCATTGGATCCACACAATAAGAGACATATCTATACGGGTGGCGCCGATTCCTTAATCAAATGCTGGGATTCAATTACAGGAGACCTCTTAAGAGATTTGAAAGGTCACCAAGGAACTATTCTTTGTCTCATTACACACAACAGAATTTTATATTCGGGTAGTGCTGATCATACTGCACGAGCATGGGCAATTGAATATGGAGAATGTACTCGAGTCTATTGGAGAAATACCAGTTCAGTGACATGTGTTCAATATTCAGAGGGAATCGGTATATTATTTTAACATTTTTATATCCCATTTATTTCTGAACTCAACAAATAATTTATGAATTTTCAAAGTTATGTCATTTTTGTGGTAATTGTTGTGATTTCAGTGTATACGGGAGGCAGTGATTGTACGGCTCGTCTCTACGATTCAAATTCAGGTACACTCAAACGGACCTGTTTTGGGCACAACAACGCTATTTCTGCTCTCAAAGTAAGCTTAGATTCATTAATAATGAAAAATATGGAACTCATTTGTTGCAAGGTTATTTCGGGTACTTAATCATTTTGGTCCGATTTAGGGATAAATGAATAACTATTTGATTTATTTTGTTTAACCTTGCAACAATATGAATCCAATCGTATCAAAATAAATTGTTTTTGTAAAACGACTGATTGGATGAAAGGTAGCCCAGGGAAGAATGTTTACCGGGTCTTATGACGGCAAGATTTGTGTCTGGGACTGTTCTGGTATTACTGCTGACTCTGTATTTGGGAATGTAATCGACAGAACTAATGATGACACCACTGAAGGGGAAGACAGCGCTAACGTACGAAATGCTGTGAAAGCACTCGACTCTTATATAAGAAGTTATAATTAATCGGAAATATTTTGTGCCAAAACTTTTTAATACTTAAAATTGCTTTAAATTTCTCAGGAATTTTATTTCTATATATTTGTAAACAATATTTTATAATAACTTTTAATTTATTATTTGATACCAAAAATATTTTATTAAATTCGTTTGAAATTATTTGATTCCCGGTTTCAAAGTCGCCAAAACCTTATTATTTCTGAGTTGAGAACAGATTTCTTGCATAAAATTGCAAACATAAGCGTCTTTTAATGACTTTTTTGATTCGAAAATAACAGTGAAAGTCATTCGAGGGTCAGGACGTATGAGAAAATATGTAGAATTTAACTGATAATCAAACAGAGAAATCACTGAATCCGTAGAATTTAATTCTTTAGTCTTATTGTTGATTATCATAATAAGTGGCGGTAAATGACTTTTTGTCATTTCTGATGGATAGCAATAAATTACTGGAAATGAGTCAATACCTTTTGGACTCTCCAATGATTTGTACGGCGAATGATATCCAAAACCTAAAAAAGATTTGAATGAAATGTAAAATTCACTGAAATTGTAGGGATTGTCAGTATTGTTACCCCTATAGTCTTCACATCCGTGAGAATCAAACAAAATAGCTATAAATTGTGCGTCAATTCTTCTTTGAAAAGCCATTATTTTTTGAATGTAATCAACCGTTTGTTTACTACAAACTGTCTTCAAATCATTGGAGCAGTTGTTGGACACCTGTTTACTCAAAATGTTGTGGAAATAAAGGCTGAAACCAAATAACACTCAATTAATATCAAATTATATTTAACTGAAAAACTTTTAAATTAAGAGAAAAAAAAGTGTCCACTAATTTATAGAACTCATATAAATCATAGAAAACTATAATTATGTAAAACTCAATTATTATAATTAAGTTTTGTTGAGTTATTGAGTTTTACTAAAAATTCAATTTAAATGAAAATATTGTTATTTAAGAAAATTCGATAATTATTAGGTATTTATTGAAACCTGTATTTTGCGATAAGACTTGATTTCATTCGACACAACCATTGATAAAGTGGTGGAACGAATGTTGTCCTGAGTATAGAATTTCTTCGTTGGAGTGAATCGCGATTCATAGAGAAGTGGGCCCACGAACTCAACTTTGTTTGGCACTCCTGTAAACTAAATAAACTTTTAAGAAAAGCAAAGTTTTGTATTTCTGTCTGCGCTCTCATTAAAGCCATAAGAATATCACATTCATAGTTGAAACCAGTTTTAATGGAGGATAGGATCGGGTGATGGAAATGCTTTTGATTTGATTTAATAATTTCTTCTAAATAAGAGACGGAGTCATCAAAAACACAGAATTTTTGATTTGAAACAATTGTTATTTTCTCATAGATTTCCATTATTTCGATTCTGGCCCTCACATAATGCAAGAGTTGGCCGCATATATGAGCCGCTAATCTGTCCAATACTTCGAGAGTGGCTTTGATTGGACTGTTAGGCACTGATTGTGAACTCATTGCAGTGGTGTTGGTGTTGGTGTTGCTGTTGGTCACACTTGAAGGCGATATTAATGCCGATGAAATGGATGCCGCTATTGAAAGGATACTCGAAGAACTGGAAGAGGTAGTGGTCGGAGAAGTGGCGGCGCTTACATTCGACACATTAATAGCTTGAGTCGAACTACAGCTAAGAGTAGATGTACTGGACTTCAATTCCTGACAAACCATTGAATTTCCCCTCTCTTGAAGTCTTTCGAATTCGTTTTTAAGCGTTTCATACATTCCTTTAACACTAAAAATAAATAACAATTTAAGTCTCAATGAATTCAATTAAAGAGAAGTATTGATGGTTTTGATACGAACACATCCTTTCGGAGAAAACCTTTTGGGGCCAAGAAGTGAAGATTGTGATAGTTCTTATCCGCTAAAGAGAGTTGAGCCAAACCTGTCATCATTGAAGACAAAATAGATGACTGGTTTTGTTGATGTCTTTGACAGTCCCTCTCCTTTTCAACCAATTCTTTTGCTTTTTCCCAAAGAAAGCACGACATGAGTCGAAAGTATTGCTCTAAAACTAACTGTTGAGTCGAAAACAAATCATTTTCACTCATTTTATTTTTAATAATATTAATTATTAATATTATTAGTAATAATTTATTAAATTTAGTAAAAATTTGTAAACAATAACAATGAGATAATTGAAACGTTATTTATGTTTGTTTTGCAATAATAGTAAGCAATTGAAGTAAGAGATGGCTCTCTATGTCTAAGCCTTGACTTTCATTTGCTTTGTTTTGTGAAATCATTTCTAAAATTAAATGAAATAATTTGTTTGAAATCGAAATGAAGTTATACTTAATTTTGTTGTTTGTTATGGTCTGTGCCGTCAATTGTGACAATTGGTTGACAAACGCAGCGAAGGGAATATCGGGCGGCGCCTGTCTTTTGTCTATTACACCAAAGCTCACCTCTGATTGTCTCAATGACTTCAATGAAGAACTTGAAGACAGACCTAAAGATGAATCAAAATCTAAGGTTTGTTTCTTTGTTTTGGTTGAAACCAATTGATTTGTTTTAATGGTTTAATGGTTAGGCCATATGCTGTGCATATCTTCGCCTCCAAACCTGTGTTTTGAAGATATCAGAAGATAAATGTGGTTCAGAAGGAGAAGAAGTGTCCAAAAGCTTTCTTAAAACAATTAATAGAGGCATCACTTCTGATGATTGTATTGATTACGGATTCATTTCCTGTATTACCATAACTCAATTAGCAATCGTTGGGGCCATAGCTTTGGCTCTAATCGGACTCTTCTCTTGCATTTGTTGCTGTTGTTGTCGTCGTTAAGCCGTTAACCATTGATTTTAAACAATTCACTCAATTTTATTATTTTTTGTTTCAATTTTAATCCGTAGTTTTAGTCAAGTTTTAGCCAACGATTAGCCAATTCTTCAGATTTGGATCTGATTTAACTAATTTTTAATCCACAAAATATTTTCAATGAATCCATTTTTTATTTGGATTTTTGTCCCAAAATATATCTTTTAATTGACTTTTTTGTCATAAATATTAGCCATAAAATACATTACGAAAGGTTTCCATTCGAAGGGTTGGTTGAGGGGGGGTTTCAAAATGCAAACCCCCTTTTTTGCCAATTCTGCATAAAAATAGCATTTCTTTTAAAGTTTTTTTATTAAATAAAAGGTCGCCAACGCTTCCATTTCTTTTAAGTTTTGATTTTTTGCACAATTTTTGTGATATTTTTGCTTATTTTTTGGCCAAAAAACGACTCAATTCTGTTTTACTGAACCCAAAATGCATTTTTTGACTCTAAAAGCGTTTTTTACATTTTGTGGCTCTAATTGACACTAATTTTCTGAAAAATTCTCCTTTTTTTTAAAAAAAAAACATAATATAAGCGTTAATATATTTGTTTAATTGACCTCAAATTTAATAGATGTGACAAAAGAGGAAAAAAATAATTTTAAAATTTGTTTTCATTTTTCTCAATTGAATGCCATTTAAATTCTTTTTAAATATAATGATATAAAATGCTTTGAGAAAAGATTTTTTAGAGAAATTATGTCAAATATTAAATTTACACTCAATTGTTATTAAAAGTAATTTTTCTGATTTTTATTTTTATATAAAAAAATGGCTGAATATTAGCCAAACACTCATTTAATGTCCAAAACATAAATTATCTCAAATTATGAACAAATTTGAATCTTTGGATCAATTGTTTGACAAACATTTTGACATAATTAGAATCTTTTAAATAGGTTTTACTTTTTTTAGTCTAAAATTTAGAGTAGTTATGCATAAAACTGCCTTAATATCAATTATATCCATAAAAACATTTAAACTTCTTTTGAATTAATTTTATTAAAATTTAATCGAAAACCAAATTAAGACTAAATTTGTTTCTAAGATTTGTATAAATTGAAGAAAAACTAATTTTCTTTATTTCATTTCTATTAAAAATAACAAAAATGTTTAATCAATTAGTGAAGAGAAGTGAGAAAAACACTAATAATTGTTTAAATTTTATCTAAATTTGTTTTATTTCTAAATTTTATTTTTAAAAAACAAACCCTTTTGTAAAAATAATAAAAATAAATAATTTTAATGTCACGACTGTTATCACTAAAATTCATTTAATACTTGATTTGAGGTTAAGGTTAATAGAAATTAATATTGCCTTCAAATATCAAATATTTAACCTTCATTTACCTGCGATCAATAGTTCCAGAGTAATGACAGTTCAAAAATGGTAAGCTCTTTGACACCCGATATACAGTTGGGAATTAGTATAGTGTACGACCACTTCGGTTAACTAAATGTTGATCCCCTGTGTGGTTAACCATCAGTTGTATTGGAAAAAATGTTAAAAAGATTTTTAAAAATAAATAATGAGTTTATTGGAAGAAAAGGCACTCAAGTCTTAAGTTTTATAAAAAAATTTGGAATTAAATAAAATTTTAAATACAAAATAAATATTATATGAATTTCTATACAAAAAATATATTAAAAGTTGACGTCAGCCGCAAATTACAAATTATAGTTATAATAATAATTATGTCCTAAAAGTAATCATTACTATAATCGAGGCTTTAGTTGTTTCCAAAGCCATTGTTGTGATTCATCTCCAGAACGACACTCTGATAGATGAACTTTACCTTGCTCGGCTTCAAAAGTCAAACACAACCCTTTCTTTTTATATTTCATTTGTTGCGATTTCTGTCAATAAAATAAAATAAATTTTTGTTTGAATTGAGAATATTTGGATCTTCACCTCATCATAGGTCCAGGGTCCGTCTACTGTTCCCAATTTGCAGTAAATTAAAGTCATTTTGTCGCGATTGGCATCAATACAACGTTCTCCGAGACCCAATTGTCCTTTCTCATTCAATCTAAAAAGTTGATTTCCTCCGTGTCCGTGACAGTGAGAAAGTGATACCGTCGATGGAGGCTGTGATCCACCCGAGTCCAGACATGTGCCGGTTCTCATGAGCCGCACTTCACCCCATTTGACATTTGGCGGGAGTCGGGGAAAGTTTCGGAAGACATCCGACGCGTGATTTTGAACGAACCAATCAAATGATTTGCATTTCAGGCGTTTCTTAATTCATAAAATTATAACGAATTTTAGTTAAGTTTGAGCTAAGTTTGAGTCAATCATAACAATAGTAACAAACTTTTAGCTTATTTTGCTCTGAAATATCTCCGGTGTCGTAGAACTGTGCCATCGGTTCGCGAGAATAAAAATATTTTTTGTATTCTTCGTCGAACCAAACTTCAATCACTCGCTTATAATTAGTTAAAACTAAGGGCCCTTTCCTTTGGTTGGCTAAAGAACCAAAATTATAGGGCATAAATGGTCTGTAAATATGTCCCACTCGAGAACAGGGCACCCATTGAAGTCTACCCCCGCACTGCCAAACTTTGAAGGAGAGCTCAAAGTTTTCTCCGCCCCAAACCAATAAACCCGAGTCATAACCTCCTAATTCGGTGAAAAACTTCTTTGAAATGGCGAAGAGTCCGCCGGCGTGTGTCGGAGAGTCGTAGGGCTCAGAAACGCGATGATTGCGAGTGTGTTCTTTCATATCCAGTTCAATTTCTTTGTATAACATTCCTATAAAAAGTTTGATTAGTTGTCAATTAAACAATATATGAGTGAAGACATACCCCACTCCCAAATTCCTCTAAAATGCTGATCATTACGAGAATAGACGGGTCTGTACTCAAAATTATTAGAATCAATGCCATCAATGATTGGAACAGTCATAGTATGTGAGTCCTGTGCAATTGGAGCCAAAAGAGGTACCAACCAATTGATATTGACTTCGCAGTGAGCGTCCAAAAAGACAATCACTTCCCCCAATGCTTCCTCTGCCCCCTTAGCGCGGCTTCGAATGAGTCCAGACCTCTCTTTATTGCGAATAAGTCTAACTTTACCACTCCTTTCGTTTAAAGTTTCGCCCTTTAAATGGTTGTTCTTTTCTTGTGACCACTTATACTCAAATTGTCCGAAATGTTCGATGAGGTAATCGTCTAATTGACCTAAAATTCAAGTCTTAATTAAAGTATAAATAAATTTGAGAGAAATGTCAGACCTTTGAGGGGTTCCTTATCGCTATAGTCGTCCACTAAAAGAACTTCTCGTAAAAATTTTTTCGGTGATCTTAAGAGCACTGAATGAACTGTTCTTAATAAAGTTGTAAAACCTTCGTTATGAAAGACAATAACCACTGAAGCGGTTGGAAGTTGTGTCGGGTAATGCCAATTCTTGCACTCTTCGTGACGCAGATCCGGTACAGTCCGGTCCATAGGAATGTGATCAGAAGCAACTAAATTCATGCCATACTCATTCTTCTTAGCATTGACTTCATTCCAATCGATACCCTCTCCTTCTAATAGATATTTGTGTCCGTCATCTCCAGGTCTTGAGTCAGTCAATTGATTGACCACTACTTCAAAGTTACCTAAAAGTCAATAAAGAGTTAAACCAATTTATTTGATGCCATCACTACTACCCAGAAGTTGATCTCTAAAGACCGGTATTTTGTGACTGAGTTGTGGTCTGACCACTTGGTTTGAGTCAATTATATCATTTGATGCGATCAGAGGTTCACTTTGAGGCCACTCTTTCTCTGAGTGAATGTTTTCCGAGTCATTGACTTGAGTCGGAAATATTGTAATTAAAAGTAATAGAATGACGAGTAAGAGGACGACCGCCAGAACTGGTGTCGACACTCTTCTGAATCCAAGAATTCTGAGTCGACGTGGAATCAGAATATGAATCATTTCTTCTTCACTCAATTACTAGAATAATGAGTTAATAATCAATTAAAACATCAATTATTCACTTAATTTCACAAATATTTCTCACAAATGCTTTCAAATCTGTTTTTATTTTTATTTTATATCGATTTACAAAACTTTAATTTAATTTAAACAAAGAATACATTAATAATAAAATAATGTTTCAAATGATTACTCGAGAAATGTTTAGTTGACATAAATAATGTCATAATTGCAATACAGTCACTACACAATACACTTCACCACAAGTTTTATGAACTTAGCTGTTCATAACTAGTGTTGTTAATCTGGTAATTTCTGGAAATTGACAGTTTGAAATTTTTGGCAATTATAGAATCTAGAATTTCCAAAATTGGCAATTTTAATGTAGAATCATCTGTAATGATATTTTTTCAATAAGTGTGACAAATTTAAAGTTTCAAATTTCATTTAAATTCTTTAAATTTGCTGTTTTTATGCCTTTTACTAATTTATTTCAATTTTATTATCAATTCCAGCTTTTTTATTCAATTTTCTTTTAATTTTATTTGTTTTCGTCAATTTTTTTCCTTCTTATTCTTCTGGCAATATTTAGGTGTATCTGACAATTTTCGGAAATTTCTGGCAATAATTTTCCGATTCCCAATCTTTTTTATTTTCACATCACTATTTGTAACAAAAAACCAGTTAAGTTCACAAAATTTGCGGTCAATTTTATATTCCTTAAAGGGCTTTGCGGCAATTGGATTGATATCTTTCATTTTAATTGAAACTTGGTCTGATAATAGTATTTGATAAGAAGCATATCATGGTGAAATAATTTTGGAAAAAATTGATAAATGACAAAGTTATGATAATTACCAAATTCGGTTACTAGCATAATGTTCATGGTGCTGTGAGAGAACGAAATATTTGTAGCATTCATTCATTCTTATCAAATATTATTATCAGCAGAGACGAGATAAATGAGAAAAAATACCGTTACTTTTGGTTCAATAGGAAAAAAATGTTTTGCGCACATTTTTATTCAAATTTTTGTTATACCAGGGTAGCGGCTAAACGGTAATAATCAATGCTGTAATGCTTTTTAGGAAATGTTCTACTCTTCGAAACAAACAGATAAGTAATTGACCACTTTTATGTTTGACCTCTAGTTCTCGGGAATTTTGCCTTCAAAGTCACCAAATTCGGTTTTTCCCAACTTAAAATTTTAAAGAGTTCAGAATTAAAAAACAGAAATTGCCATCTTTTAGAGCATGAAAAATATGTTGATTTCTTTTTGGTCATTTTCCAACTTCGGGATAAATTCAGGGTATAATTATTATTATTTACAAATTGTATGACGCAAAAATTTTTTTAGTCGCCCTAATGAGCTATCTCAAAGAAAAATATCTCGTCTCTGATTATCAGACCAAGTTTCAATTAAAATGAAAGATATCAATCCAATTGCCGCAAAGCCCTTTTACAGTTTATATTAATTTCCCCTGATCTGATTAATTTTTATTAAATCGAGGATAGGATGTATTACCTATATTGTCAATATTATCAAGATAACACTATAACAACGATGAAATTTTCAATAAGATTTGGTTGTTTAGTGAAATATAAAGTCAATTCATATTTTTTAAATAATATAAAGTGAATATCGAGTAAATTTTATTTGTTCGGGTGGTAGTAGGAGTCCCGTCTGATTGGACGGGAGTTACGATATTCCCGAAAAATATTCTTAACAAAAAACATTAAAAGGCAAAAAAGATTTTAATGATTTGAAAAATTGATTTTTTTTGTAAAATGAAATTAAACCTCAAATTATTTCTAAAAACGACGATTAATTCAATTATATTTATTACAATATTTAATTGCAATTAATATTGTATTTTATTGTAAATTTTAGTAATTATTTTGACGCCATAGGGACGGGAGAAAAATAAGTGGGAAAAGGAATGAAAATTTTGGTCAATTTGTGTCTTTAATATTAATATTATTATTTTGCTATAAATAATTGATATATAATTAAAAATAAGGAGAAACTCATCGTTTTCTTATAAATCAATTACAAAATCCTTTAGAAATTTGTGATGAATTTCTAATGATTTGAAAATTTCATTGAAATTTACAAATCCTTTTATTTATTGGTTTCAACAAAAAGTTTGGAAACAAATGTTTCAAAAAAATGTGTTTAAATAAATGACTGAATAAAAGTTTAATACTTTCTCTAAACTATTAGAAAATTGAAAGAATATATAAAATTATATTAATATTAATAATAAATTATTGAATAAAAGTTAAATCATTGTTTTCTAGCGATTGATTGCTTTCGAAATCCATTTGTCGATCCATTAGTTGTTCCGATTGCTTCCAATGAGTTTTTTGATGAGTTCTGAGGTCTTCGGGTCGGGCAAAGCGTTTACTACAATCAGCCGATTGGCAGACATAGGGTTTCTCTCCGGTGTGGGACAGCATATGTCGTTTCAAATGATAATTGTCATTGAATTGT
>JAQIXI010001777.1:0-12275 GCA_034700165.1 Galumnidae sp. Gr-Ori-00277 | reverse complement strand
TCATAGTAATTACAGCCATCTTATGGATTTTTTGCTAATTTTTTCTCGATTTTTCACAAATTTAGCCAAAAATCGAGTCGGCGCTTCGCGCCGGCTCGAGGGGGGGTCCTCTCGCGCTCATTCCAGGGGGGTATTTTGGCGATTTTTCGCTCCAGGGGGGGTATACGGGTAATACCCCCCTATTTGCCATCCCTTTTTTTTATTAATATCCGAAATTTAACAAAAAGTCTGAATCTAATTTTTAATCCGAAGTTATTCAATTTATTTATTTAAAATTTTATTCCATTATTCAAATTTTGGTTAAATTTATTTTATATTTTAACGTTTTGTTTATTTTAATGATATTGTTAAACTTTTAACTTAAAGGTATTCTTGAAATTATTGCAAAACCCTTTTTTCTTTGATTTTTAATAATATTTGTTTAATTTAACCCAGGAATGGCAAAAATATCACATATTAGGGGGTTTATGGATATTTTTTTGTCTGAGACTTGAATTAGAAGAGGGTTAATAATGAATTCAAAAAATGTTTATTATTGAAATAATCATTTTATCAAAACTTTAGTATATTTAAATTGGAACATTTAAATTTGATAAACTTAATAATTTGTCGCCTGAAGTGTGAAATCGAAACGACACCAAAAGAATTGATTGAAATGAAATAATTGAAATCACAATTGAATCAAAAAATTAAAAGTTTTATTGGAAAATGTGTTTGAATGGAGACAAAGAAAATGTGTTCACAAATTAAATGAAATGACTGTTGATTCAAATAATGAGTGTGAGGTCTGTGCGACAACTGTTTTGAACAAAGGAATGAATGGGACTTATAAAGGGTTCAAAAGGCAACGGAAAAGACTTTGAAAATTTGAATGAGAGCTCAGCGCTCATTGCTTCTGAGTGGTAGACCTCTGATGGGTGACAAATTTTTAATGAATACTTAATTTTGCCAACATATCAATAAAACACATTGAATTAAGATGTATTTAATACAATCAAAGAAATAATCTAAAAATTTTTTTATATATTAATTTCTTAATCTTTTTAAAATTTTTAGGAAAACCTTAAAAACGCAAAGCGCCGGTTTATTTAGATCGGTTTTAAATTTTAAAATTAAATTTGCTTATTTTTGGTTACTTTAGAAATTTAAATTAATTATTTATGTTAAATAAATCAATGGCAGTACAGTAAAACTTTTAGCGTTAGAGCCTTTGCTATTCTGTGAAAACCTCTGGTCACAACTTTCGTGTCATGAATGGACCCATTCGCCTAAAGATTAGGAGGTATACTCGCTGAGGCACTCTTGATGAAATTTTTGGGGTTTCAGTAGGGTAACTATGTCTAACAGGTTGATAAGCGCATGTTAAAACTTTGTTTGCACATAAGAAAAACTCTATTTCATAAGAGGGGTATTTGTAAACGCTTTCAATTTGCCGTTCATAGTCAAGGGTACTTGTCCCACTTGTCTTACTTATACAGTGCTTAACACCTTAACTATCACTCGTTTAAAGAGAGGCTCAGATTATATTTCTAATTTGTCTTTTGGTTTGACTTAAAATATTCGATTTTCATACTAAGTTTATGGCCTTAATTTGAGTTTACAATAGAATATTTACTGATTCAATACTAAAGATTCCTCACCAATGACCATAATATCTTCAGATCTCATAATATTTATATAAATTAAATTTTTAAATTGAAATATTATTTTGAAATTGGGCCGACATTAATAAATGTTCCTGGGTTCAGATCCCAGTCTTCAACTTCATTATTGTTCAAAGAGGTTCGGCTGGCATTCAAACGAGTTATGGCCAACACTCTGTATTCAAAGGTTACGAGAGTACTCTACCATTAACTTTTCTTGATTGCCTGAAGAATTTAAAAACAAATCTATTGGGTTCTGTGTCTCTTTTGATCACAAATTTCTGATTAGTATAACTAATGATTGAAGCGATTGTGATGGGTTTATCTCCCGAAATGTCGCTATTGGTAGCGATTAGTTAATTGGATTTTGGTGGTTGGGGAAATTGCCGATCTCTTTCTTTTTCGAATTCCTCCAGAAGTTAAATCAATAATTTAATTTTGTAGTCTCTATACGACATCTCTTTTATTAGTCTTCTCACTTGAAATGATGGCTGTCCTATGGACAGGTTTACTGTATTGCCGAAATTGACTTTTTGTGCTCTTTCGTTACTAGTTTGTATTGTTCTGATCAGTTGTTGAATTTGTTGATTGTTTACACGAATCAGTCTTTGGTTGAAGAACGCATTCAAATCGTAATACGTTCCGATTAAACTCAAAAGAGTATAACTTTTTAACAAAAACATTTTCAAAAAACATTCAATGTCATTCTCTTCTAAATAATTTTCTTGAATATAAGCAAATTTTGAATTGTCTTTACACTGACGACATTTATGATAACCTCTTTGTGTCTGCGTGCAATTCACTAATTAATTAATTCTTTTATTCACTTAAACTTTTCTTTTTCTTTATTCCGAATTTTAATAGTTTTATTATTTATTATTTCACTATGTATTATTCGAAATTAGGTCACACTCTCTGCTGTTTGTGACTTCTGCTAGAATCAAGTCTTTCATGACTGACGAATGCAAACTGACTAGCTTTTCTAGGAGAGTGCAATCGATGTTCGATGAATTATAATCATGACATAAAATGAATTTTATTGCATGAAATGACAAATAATTATATTCATTAATTTTCCAATAATTTTCATGGGTCAGAAGCCAGAAAACCAAATCCATGTCATTAATTCATAAAATATGTCATTAGAATTAGTTAATAAACTATAAAAATTTTCATTGTTAATTAGTAAAGCAGATATATTTATTTGAATTCTTTGGTTTTAAACCATGGGACGGATTTTTGCCTTTTTTCTCCATAAAGATTTGGTATAGCCATTCCTAATGCGATATTGTTGGCAACAATCTCTGTGATTGTATAGAAATTGTAGTGTTTATCTACAACTAATCCAGTACCCACAAAATTTTTATTTTTCTTTTAGTGAGTAATGATTGTTGCCGAAATTGATAAATACGACACAACTCAAGAATGCAACTCGAGTCCAATTGACAAGAATGGGATGGATTTCAGCGAGATTTCAATTCGTATTCTTGGAAAAACTTTTTTTTCTATATGTGATAACAATAAAATACTCGACGAAGTGAAGTATAGCTTAATATAGAAAGAGCATATTCTATAACTTTTGAACTAGGTGTTTCCTGCAACCCAGACCCCCACCGATGTGTTCCTCTTATCAAAAGATTTTCATTGATATATCACACCCTCTGGTAGGTGTGGTCCTAAATACTAAAGTGCAGCCTCCATTACTATCAAAACAACAGTCAATTGAAGTCTTAATTTGTAAGTATTTAAATAACAATTAATTTATTATTAATTCTTTGTTTACTTAGGTTTAATTGTGGTAAGAATCTCAGTTCAACTTTTGTTGATTTATTGTGTAATTCTGGGACTGTGTTTTGTGACTATTATTAGTTTGTGTTGAAGTTTGTCTTTCATTAAAGAGTTAATTGTAATTAACAATCAATTTGTGAAAACAGATTAACGTATTAATAATCATTGAATTTGTTTGATTGTTGTGAAGTCAATAGTTGTTTATGTTGTCATCAATTACTCAATGGGTAGTAGTTATCAGTTTTATAAACACTTTTATCTCTAAAAATCATAACAATCAATAGTTAATTAACATTAGTAAATGACAATAAACAATAAAAGAAAACATCAAAACAATAAGAAAACATAAAAACAATAAGAAAACAGTGGCTTTAGTGATAATTGATTGTATTGAGGTCATCACAAGCTGTCAACTGTGAAGAAGTCTTCGTTCTTCAGATGAGTTGATTATTGATTTGAAAACTTCTTTTTCATTATTAATTTTGCAATTATATTATAGGTCTTCTCCTTCGGGCACTTCTGCCTAAAGATACACCAATGTCAAGAGACGAGTGTCCTCTTTTCTGTTTGACGCGAATACGAAGATATCTCCCGTTTGGATAGTGGAATATGAGTATGATTTTTATTCTTTTAGTATCAGTTGAAGAACTTTTGAATATTTTGTTGTTTTAAATTTTAAGTTAACTAAAACACTTCTGGTATAGCAATGTGTGGTCAAACATTCATCGCATTTATTATATATATTTTTGAGTTTTCGTTTAGAGAGGATTGTTAGAGGATTAGCGCTTTTTCGTTATTTATTGAACAATTGTGCACTAGTCTTCTGGGGGTTCAGGTGGGGGTAAAAGTTCGCACTCTTTAGTGTTCTTCAAAGAGGAACACTGATTTATTAAAGTGTTATCTTTAAACGAATTTTCATTTATGGAAATATTATTCAATTATTTCTGTCCATTACTTTGCACCCAATCCTCTCTTTTAAAATACTTTTTGATATTCACCGAATTTTCAATTTTCATTCGATAGGGTCCTTGAGTTGTGAGTAATTTATAATCAGGTGGTAAGACCTCTAACACTCTATAAGGACCTATCCATCAGTCATTTAATTTCCCACTTTTCTGAGTTTTTAATGGTTAACTAAAAATTAAAACTAAGTCTCCAAAAAATATATTATTTTCTCTTTTTCGCAAATTTAGACGATTTTTATTCATCTTTTGTAACCGTTTGATGCTTTGCTTTGCTCTTTGTCTCTTATCTTCTATTGTAATTATTGAGTTATTTGAAGTTTTTGGTGAAAAGTCTAAGACATTTATAGGTAATAAGGTTTTGCCAATTAATAACTCAAGAGGTGTGAAACCTGTACTTTCATTTGTGGTCTTATTATAGGCAAATACTGCTGCGTCTAAATACTGATCCCAATTATTCTTATCTTCAGCGATCAGTGAGAGTGCAACTGCTAATGTTTTGTTCATTCTTTCTCATTGACCATTTCCTTTCGGATTATATTGAGCAGTTTTCAAATGTCTGAAATTCCAGACGCGACAGAATTCAGTCCATAGGTTACTGTTTAGATTAGTACCTTGGTGATTTAATAACATTTTTGTGGCCTCAAAAACATTACAAATTTTGTGTTCAAATTTTTTAATTATTGATCTTGAGCTGACTTGAGTGCAAAAGCAAATTTACTTAACTGAGCAGTAATTATGATGATATATCGATTTTGATCTTCTGTGGTGTTGATTGGGCCCATTATATCGATCATTAGGAAGTCCAACACATTTTCTGCGATTGGAAGACTTTTGGCTGGTCCTATTAGTGCTGTTAAGCGAGTCTTTCGCATTTGGCAAGAGTTGCATCTTCTAGAATATCCTTTCACATCACTGATTAGTCCTTTCCAAAACATTGCTTGATGATATTCCTCTCAGTTTTCCTCACACCAAAATGTACAGAAGAAGGTGTGTCATGTGTATAATATAGGATAACTTTAACCATAATTAATAGTGTGCACAATACTAATTTCTCAACATTTCCTATTTCACGTCTTTTATCTAATAAGTCATTTCTGATGACATAACTCTTTCGATATCGTCTGTCAATTGGATTTGATTTTAAGGTCGTAATTATTGGGCCAAGGATATAATCCTTTTGCTTTTCACTTCTAATTTTGTCTTAAATCCAAATGTCACGCAAACAGAGTTCATCACTTAATTTACTCCTAAATAAATTTGTTTGTTGAGTTTTTTATGCCAAAAATTGACTGTTTGCTTCTCATGAAATTTTCTTGCCATTATTTTGGTGGAATTTTTGAAACATTTACTTTTTTTAGAGATTGTGACAATTCTTGGTGTTTTCGCTCAAATGATGATGTATTGAATTGTATTTTCATTTGAAAACTCTTTCATTTGTTGTTCAGTGTTTTCTCATTGATAATTCGATCGAAGCATTGGCTTATCGGTTCTTAATTTGAAATCGACTTCGATTTCGTTGTTCGGTTTAATAAATGGTTGAAGCCTAGAGTTTTTAGTTTCTGAACATATTGTTTCTCATAAAATTTTGTGTTATTGTTCTTTAAATCAATAGTTGATAAGCCAAGTTTGTCTAGATCCAGTTGTCATGAGTGGCCTACGATTATTTTCCCGGCTAAAATAAATATAAAATCAATTAGAAGCGCTTCTAATTTTATATTAATAATTATTACCAAATAGTATCAATATTTTATTTGTCACTTCTTGACGCGTTGAATAGTTTTGCAGTTTTTCTGAGGTAAACTCATTCGCATTTATTCCAGATTTTGTGAAAGACGAGGAAACAAATCCTCTTATTTCATTGAACTGTGAGAAGTACCGTGATCGTTACCCGAGCCCTCCACCACATTTTACATTTAACGATCATTGTTGGGGGTAGCGTGGTTTCAATGGTGGGACCGCATTCATACCATATGTCGTGGTAAATGAAAAAGTTGTATTATTGTTGAACTCTTTTGCTGAGATACGTTTGAATCGAGGCTTTTTCTAAAAAGACGTTTATTATCTCTGAAACGATTTTGAGAATAACTCCAAGGCGTTCGTTGTTTGCATTAAACATTTTGCTTTTTATAAAAATGTATATAAATGTTAATTTGTTAACTTTTAATAATTTATATAAAAATTATATAAAAATTAATAAAAGTCTTAATTAAATTAATAATTTTTTGATTACTTTTTAAAAATTTTATTAATCAATGTGTAGCGGACTAGACGACGGCTGTCAAGGATTGCTTGACCGCTGAAGTTGTGGTTAAGCTTTTCGGGACTAACGGTGCGTAGCTTCAACCCAAGGGGTTCTTACAACCGGCACTTTTGCCGTACGAGAGGTACACACACGTTTTAGTGGTGAATAACTCTTAGACTTTTTGTTCAACGTTTAATACAAAACTATTTTAATTAATTCTTTATAATGAAAACTATAGTTAATACACATTTTTGGTCATAAAATAGAAGTCAATTCTTAACTTAAAACTTAAACTAAAACAAAAAAAGAAAAGTGAAGACTCCCTCAGATGAGAGCTGACAACAGAATGAATTGATTTCAGTTTGAAATCAACTATTAAATTTTAACAATTGTGGGCTCAAAGGCTTTTCATTTGAGAAATCGTTTGATTTCTCTCAACAATTTTCTTCTCCAACTCTTTGACGCGTGACTTCCATTCTTTCTTTTCGGCAATAAGTGCCTCTATTTTGGAGTCAGAGCTGTTAGCCGTTAGTGAGGACTGAAGTGGCTGTACCTCGGATTGTTGGCCCCTTCTATGGGAGTGATTCTCACGGCTGTCATCGCTTTCCTCCGGAACTGTGGACTTCATGTAGTGGTCCAGTCGTCTCTTTTTGAGTTTTGGACTCAAAGCCAACTCTCGGTTTATGAGTTGACGGCACTTATGGCCACTTCTCTCGGTAACAGTCATACGTTTGTCACAGTCTGGACACGTAGTATTGCCGAAGACTCCTCTCCATATTTCAAAGGGAGTCATCATTTCAAAGCCGAGCCGATCGGTGTACAGGAGCCGAAAATAGTGTGGGAAGTGCTTCGAATGCCCATCACTTTTACATTTAATTTCATTGTTTTTGGGCGCAAGTCTTAGCGCGCACTTATAGCAGCTATAGTGGCGATTGCGATCAAATTCCTGATCCCATCGCTTAGAGCACACAACCATTGAGTGAGAAAACTTCATGCAATGGAAACACAAAAGCAGAGGACACTCTTCCCACTCAACATGAATTACTTGTTGAGGACTATATTCTTTGAGACACTTTTTCGCCCATTTGATGAGCAATTGCTTCGTGTCCTCATGTTTAGTATCGCCGTAAGCTACGGCTTTGAGTCGGTCTCTGACTTTATCCATACGTTCGGCTAAACTGCCGGCGCTTATCTTTGGGCGACACAAGTCGCGCCCTCTGATCTCTTTTTCGCTGATATAAACGCCGCTACTATAGGAGCGATTGTCGACTTCTTTCGCTGCCATTTCAAACAGAATTCTTTTTTATAGTTTAAATTCTCTTACTTTTTCTTTCTTTCAAAAGTTGACTCCTTTTCCTGTTTCTTCTATTCTTCTATTTTACTAATTTTCTTTCCGTTGACACACAATCGGCGATAGAATCATTAAATTTGATTAAAAGCTTTTATTATTTAATTTATTAAACTATTTGTCAACACTTTTTGTGGTCGTGAACTTTTGAAGTGTTCTATATTTCGTCACACACTCTGCTGTTTGTGACGTCACACATAGGTCGGCGTTCGATGACTGACTAAAGAGTCAGACGTTTCACTGACGGGTTCACTCCTTTTCTCGGAGAGAGCACTCGATGATAATCTTGTAGTCGATAAACTGAGTCTACTTTTTCTGTTTTTATTTCAAACTAGTTTTAGTCTGAAACTTCACTACTAATGCTATTATTCTTTTAGAAATTAACTTTTAAAACTCTTTTAAATTTTTAATTATTTACACATTATTTATACACAACTGATGATTACAAAACAATTTTTTCGCGCAAAAGTCTTTTCAAAAATAACTTATTTTGAAAATCAGTGTTTCTAAAAAGTTTTGTGAAGTCTCTCTTTCACTCTATTAAGTTATTATTATTAACTACCATTACATTGTAAGACAAGGAAATGGGCTAAGGGTTAAGAGGTCACACCTCAGTGTCCATTCCCTCCCTTTTTATTAAAAGTCACCGCACTCACTTGCCCCTCATTCTGTGGTCTCATGAATACCAGAATTCTTTCTGAGAGGGCTCTCACTGCCAGTAATAACACTACTAGCCCCCAATAGAGTACCCAAAACGGGTCATACACGCGGACAGTGCCGCCGGACGGGGGATACCAACATCTTGCCATATCTTCTTTGTTCACACTTTTCAAACTCTTTAAACGAACTCTTTTTTCCAACTGAAGGGTTTTCAATAGAAGGACCCATAGTTCTTCCAAATTATTGTTTATCAGTTTTCCAATATTAAAAGTTACGTATAAACCCAATTTATGAGTGTCCATCTCTTATTGCTTCTATCAGTGTAGGTCTGCGTACGTAGCCAGGCTCCTTTTTTCAAAATCTTTTCGTAGGTATTGCACTAAGACTGTCATAACACTAATAACTTTTTCAAGGCTAAGACCTCAGCCCAGACACATTAACACCTTTTCCTATGAAGTCTATTGTATTTTGGGTGCACTAAAGGTCACTATTTATTCACAACTGATTTTTCTTCTTATTCTTTTTACAAATTATTTACATTTCATAATTTCACTTTTCCTTTAATCGCATTCGTTGGCAGGTTTATAAGGCAGGAACTGATAACTAATATAATCCTGGTAACGTGCAGGCTTCTTAATTTCTCTCTTTCTTGAGTTCCTCTTTCTTTTGGGAGAGACTACTCTCTCTTCACTTTCACTCTCCTCTGTTTCTCATTGCCCTGAATCGTTGGGTTCCATAGCAGAGGGCTCTTAAGAAACTGATTACTCATTGACGACTGCAACATTTTGAGCTCGACAGCTCTTTGTTGATAAGGCCTAAACTCAATGTCTTCATTGAGAATGGCGTCAGTCCACTCAAACGAACTCCCTTTTGGATCATCACTTATGACCTCTTCTGTAGAACTTCTGGTGGTTTCAGTTGATTGATAGCCACTGTTTAACTCATTGGTGACGCTCGTATGTCTAGGAGCGTGAACTTGCTCAGTATAGTCACAGTCCTGTGGCTTTTCAGTAGGCCATTCTGTTGGGCAAAATGAGTTGTGTGCTTCCTCACAAATACGACTTATTTTCATAAACTTATGAATTTTCACTCGAGGGATCTTTAAAAAATGTCTGCCCTTGATTTTATCTCGATTTTCCGTCTTAAGATAACGTCTTAAGATATGGTAGGGAAGTTCTTTGCTTTGTTTTAAGAGCGCACTTTTGATGTCAATCAGTCGATCGATGGCCGCCTTTTGTCTCTCATATGATATGATATGTTTTTCTCGCATCTGTTGTCTCTGATTTGTCTGACGATTAACTATCGATGCTGCGCTACGAAGTGGTGGAATCACTTCCGTACTCACGATTTTAAATCGGAATCCTTTGTTTAAGTCAGTGCATATTCTGGCCGCCGGTTTGAGTTCTTGAGTCGCAAAATATGATAGGATAATACAAATTGTTGAATCGTATTAAAAGCATAAAACGCAAAAAACGCGACTACTTTGAGTGAGCGCTGACTCTCAACTGAACTTAAGAATCGAATGTAATAATGAGTTATAATATAAGAATACAATTATTAATGAAATTTTGTAGAAAAATAGTAATGTATTACTTAATGTTAATTATAGAGGAATATTGAAAAATAAGTAATAAAAACATTGTTTTATATTTGGAAGGGCTTTAAAAGCATTAATAATATTAGACTCTTTTAAAGACTTCTGATTCGTTGCCGTCGTTTGATGTTTTACCATTTGTTGGCTTCAGCTATAGCTTTGTCAATGATGTTCTTCTCCTGGGGGTGAGTGGAGTCCTGCTTCAGTTCAATTTGTTTTTTTTGCACCACCGGTTTATACATAAGTTACAAATTGATTTATTTCAATAACAACTTTTTATTTATGTTTTTATAATTTTATCATTTATATTAACTTACGTTCAGAGAACTGATTTTCACCAACAAAGAACGCTTTTATGTGATTCAAACTAATTAAATCCAATTAAATTATCGGAAATTATAATTATGACAAAAATTCCTTTTATGGCATGAAATGACAAATACCTGGGGTCATAAATTTTTCAATTATTATCATGTAAGACGTGATATCATTTGCCAGAAAACCAAACCCATGTCATTAATTGTGATAAAAAGTGGCATTAAAATTATAGTAAATTTAAGTAAATTTTGGAAAATTAAAAAAATTTTGGTTTAAAAATAACTCTTAATGAACATTAGCTAAAAAATACTTTAAACTCAGGCAAAATATACAAATTATAACACTTTAAAAGCTTTTGCCATCCCTGGTATAATACATTTTATAAATATGATTAATATTTAGTAGAAAACTTACTTTTTATTTTATTTTTCATGTATCAAAAATTTAAACTTTAAATATGTGTATAAAAAACTATTTATTATTTTTATAAAATTTAAATGATTTTTTAACTAATTTCTCACATTTGAAAATTAATTTATATTTAATTATAATTATAATTAATTATATCTCTAATTTTACTGAAGTGTATAAGTTAATGTAAACTATTTCATATTTATAATAGGTCAGCCTATATAAAATAAATTAATTCTATAAATTTTAAATGTTTGCCTTAAAAATGTGGTAAAATAAATTAAAATTAAATTTAAAAACACTTTTGATAAGATTTCCTTAAAGTTATTCAATAAATAAATAATTATTTTTGATTCAACATTAATGTTATTAGAATAACAAATAACAATTGTTATAAGAAAAAGAATCAAACTGTAAATTATTCATTAATATCAGATTTAAATGTATATTTATATTGCCCTAAAATTTGTCCAAGAAAATTAAATTTACATTTTTTGTATATTACTTTATTTAAATAATTAAATTTTTTTTATAATAATTATTGTTTAGTTGAACTTTATAAATATATCAAGTACAAATATGTATATTAATAAAAAACGAAATTAGTTCCAAAATAAAAGATAAAAATGAAAGAAATATTCCGAATAAATACAAATAAAATAAATCAAATAATGTCTTAACACTGAGTACTGTAAACTCGACTTCACATTTGGATTCCGTTTGATCTAATGATATCAAAAAACCGGACTCTTTTATTATTATACGAATCCACTGATTATAAAGTCCTGATTCTCGCGAAGACATAATTCTGTTATTTTAAACGAAAACAATATAAGAATTTTATACTTTCTATTCATAATTCATTACATTTCATTCAAGTGTTTCTTAACAGGCCATGGTGTTTTTTCATTAATTGCCAAAAAGAAAGGTATTTCACTGCCTCTTTCGTGGGAAATATGAAGAGATGTTATCTCTGAACCAATAAGAGTGTAGAGTATGGAAAACATTACTAATTTATTCATAATAAGTCCATTCGTTCCTATTAAGAGTCCTTTAATAAGTTGTTGCCTAAAGGGGTTCTTAAGGACATCCTGTTGTGTGAAGTTTATAATCTTATGAGAGTCTCGGATGGCTTTCGCTGTCTCTGAACCACTGTTTTGAACGAAATCATTGAGACTATTGTCTTCGATTACATAGAATTTCATAACAGATTTGGATAAGTCTTCGACGTTATTGATCTCAATAAGTGGTTCCGGTCTTATAATAAAGTCGAGTAAATAACTGGTGAATATTATTGATATAAACA
>JAQIXI010001776.1:0-12276 GCA_034700165.1 Galumnidae sp. Gr-Ori-00277 | reverse complement strand
CTACTTGAAATGATCTTTAATTTGATACCAAACTCATTTTAATATGAGGTTCTAGCTAGGGAGATCGTGCTACTTAGAGCCTGGCCTATGTATAATATTGAAATTATATGTTGACAGATTGTTTGACCAACGGAAGAACGGGTGGGGGAAAAACGATTCTATATACTACATTATTACTTCGTAAATGTAGTGAAAAATTTACAATATTTATATATTAGATTTCACTCAAAGTAGAAATAATTTTGTAGATTGAATGAATCATTTTGAGTTTTGTAACTACAATTTCGAATTCACTTAATTCTATGAATTAATACATGTGAGTCTTAATACAGCTTGAAGTTTGTTTTACTGTAATAATAGATTTAATACATAAGCGTCAAATGAGAGGCTTTTCTGTATTAAATAAGCATAACAAATAATAAACTTCAAAAGGTTGTGACTACAAACCAACGGTTGTAGACAGCAAAAATTCCGCAGCCTTCCAAACTTTTCGTAGGACAAGTGTTAACTACGGGTTGAAAACCGAAAGCCTTTTGTACTCATTCAAGTCTAGCTATGTAACTATCTTACAATTTATGGTTTTTACAAAATTCCAATCTTAACAAACTGTCAATCATCTTATAACATTTTAGTGTAATACTATTTCTACATATAACTTAATTGATGGGGATTCTCTTCGTTACCACTCGATGATCAACAGATGTTGTACAAGTGCTGATATCATGTTAGATACATGTACGGCGTTTAGTACTGGTAAAAGGCAGGAATACCAGTTAATTATCAAATATTAATAATGAGTTATTTAAATCTCGTGAGTGAAGTGTTGCCTTCAATGTGCGTAGTGACAGAATAATATGTTTAAATCAATAAATAATTCAATTTTAAATTTTGTCGAAAGTTTTGTGCTTTCTATTCAAACGACAGCCCTCTAAGACAGATTAACATGGTTTAAGTTCTTCCCCTGACCTCTATTGCACGGTGTTTAACTCAGCTAATATCATATTCATTAATGCTTTGAATCAAGTTAATTCCAAATAATCGTGTTAGGAAAGGATCGAAATTATTAATTGATTATATTTCAAACATCAAAATAATTTCTATTTTTAGTGTATAAATTAAATTATATAAATTAAATAAATAACTTTTAAAACTTTTATACCAAAAGACATTTTACAAAATATTGAAGTACTAGAAAATTATATTTGTCAAAAAATATTTTTTAAAACAAAGAAGTTGGCAAAGGTTAGATAAAAAATTTTCGATTTTGCTGTTCTTGTGAGAGATGATTAATGAATTGAAATAAAGAGTCATGCAAGAAGAATTTTTCTGATATCATCAAAGGATGAGAAATAAGAGCATCATGTAACTCCCGAATATCATTTAGAATAACTTTTTAGTTTATTAAGCTAGCTCAAAAATTTTTTCATTAACATATTTTGTTGTATATAATCTAACTACCTTTTGTTAGTTAAATTGTCCTGAACTTTTATTTGTCGAGAAAACTGAGTTAAATTCAAAGTTGGAGGTTTTGCCATCAGAGATCCCAAACTTTCTTTCCACTATATTTTTTAACTCATAATATTTAATAAATACAATTAATCAAAAGTTGGGATCTTTCTTGGCAACAAAGTTAAATCTCAAAAATGAATCTTTTAACTCAGTTTTCTCGACAAATAAAAGTTCAGGACTACTTTACTAAAAAATGTTAGTTAGTTTATATAAAACCAAATATGGTTATGAAAAAATTTTGAAGCTATCTTCATAAACAAAAAAGTTATGCTAATTGATATTCTGGAGTTTCATTATGCTCTTATTTCACATCCTTTGATGATACCAGAAAAATTCTTTTTGCATGACTCTTTATTTCAATTCATTAATCATCCCTCACAAGAACAGCAAAATCCAAGAATTTTTTTCGAACCTTTGCCAATTTCTTTATAATGTTGGAAAAATTTCATAGTTGCAATTCAAAGTATATTTAAAATAACTTTTTTATCAGGTTTTATTCAAGATAATAGAATCCACCATGTTTTGTCAATGATTGTATAAATACATGTATATTAATGATCCCATATTTTTTGAAATAAATATAACTTATTGGGTTACTCTTCTGTTTTATATATCTATATAATATAAGAAAATATACACAAGTATATAAATTTTATAATATAAAATATGACAAGATAATTTAATTGATAAACCCGGGTTAAAATTAACAATATTTATTTTTAGGGAACATCTGTAGACTATGAGAAGGGTGTCATACAGAACAGAAAGTATATCATAGGACAGGTCAACCCACGAATGCCTCGAACCAGTGGTTAGTATTAAGCAGGGATGGCAAATAGGGGGGTATTCCAAAATACCCCCTGGAGCCGAAAAATCGGCAAAATACCCCCCCTCTGGGATGAGCGCGAGAGGACCCCACCCTCGAGCCGGCGCTTCGCGCCGGCTCGATTTTTGCCTAAATTATTGAAAAATCGGGAAAAAATTAGCGAAAAATCCAAAAGATAGCTGTACTTGTTAAGAAAAGTAACAGAAAACACAACAAAACTGCGTTAAAACGTCAAAAACGAGTTTTTAGAGTGACTTTTTTCAAACTTAAACTTTCACAAATTTTAAAAAAGTCGTTTTGGCTAGAAATTCTTCAACAGAAAACATGTTTTAAATTCTTTACTTTTCAGTAAAAAGTTTACTTTTTTTGCCTCAAATATTTATAAATGTATTTTAAAATTTTGTTCTATTTTAAGCGAAAATATTATGGATGAATTTTATAAAGAATTAGTCTTTTTATTACTATTTATCACTACAAAAAGTTATAAAGTTTTAGAATCAATAACTTTATTTAAAATAATATTAAATTATCACAAATAACACAACTATCGCTCACACTTCTACGGAAAACGCTTCCAAACCACTACGGACACCACGGACAGAACTCTCACCGAAAACTCAGACACACCAACAAATCCGTGCAAATACTGCCAACAGATTGGCATCTCATCGTATCACTGGCATCGCAAGTGTCCGAACAACAGTTCAAACTTGGGGCTCAACTCCCAACAAATACCGCAACAGTTTCGCGTCACTCAACAGCCAATGAATACCTATATCTCACAGAACGGTAGTCACTCGTCGCCCACAGTCGTCGAAACTACACGTACTCATTCGTCGCTGAAAGCTGACACGACACTCAGTCACTCGTCGCTCTCAGTAGACTTATCTTTTACTCATCCGTCGCACACAGCCGACACATTATTCTTTCATTCGTCGCTTACACTCAACAGTCTACCGGTGAATGCGTTAATCGATTCCGGCAGTACTATAAGCGTTATATTCCACATATACTCTTATGAACTGTTGATCAGACTGAAGACGATTACTGTCACTCGAAAAATCGATGACAACACTCGGAGCATAGGTCTGATAACAGTCCACATATTCTTTTGGCCCTTCCAAGTTAATCGGTGCCACACACACGGCCCCTTGGATAAACACTACACATTGGACCACATATGATGTCTTTCAAAACTTCCGACACCAACTTCTCATTGGTTTAGATATTGGCGAACATTTTGGCCTAAAGTTGGACCAAAAGAACCGAAATGCGCACATCAATAGTCCTAATCATCAGAAGCGAAGTGTATCACATACTCTCGACTCACGAAACGAGACGAAGCACAACTCAATATTTCACGTAACCGACAAAACAACCGATAAAACTTGACTCAAGGCAATGGAACGTATTCTAAACCTAAAGCTTCTCAACAGACCAACACTTGGGTGCGAGTAATTGCCTCATTTAAGCGTAACGCAAAGACTACATCTTCTCACTGCTCACCGAACAGTCAAGGCACGACTCATTGTATCGCAATCCATACTAAGCCCAACGCTTTTCAACCGCAACACATCGATACACATACCCGAGCAAAAGCCTCACATCATTGCATCACAGATGAGCTCAAAGCCGCTCAACAATCGACAGATCTATCATTCATTCGAAACTCATTCGCACACAACGGTCTGCTCTCAATCAAACTCAACGGTCGACACAAAACAGCTTTTACCGTCACATTTGACGCAGAACATCGACAACAACCCATTCAGACCTTCAACGCAAACAGTAACGACTCAACACCGAAGTCGCGCTCTTCAGCGCTTGATTTTTACCGAATGGCAAAAATCTCAAGAAGTCGGAGCAAATGTGACAAAATCCTTATTTCAATATCGCGCTCATAATCAGAGTGAGACTACGCATGAATTCGCTTGAGATATTGCTTTACATTAGTTTCATTTAATTGGCTTAATTTTCCCTCCAAAACTCTTTTTACTAATAAACTATAAAAACCGTTAGTTTTTCATAACTCATTGTCTTTGGTTTCAGTCACTCGACGAGTAAACATCTCAACGTTATCTAAAAGAAATTTTTAAGTATTTTTGTAATCATTTCTTTGTTTCATATAATAAATTGTTTTCAACCGAAAGTTGTCCACTAAATCTGTTAGCAAACGAACGGCGATCAGTCTTAACATTGTCTTAGTCTAATTGCTTTACATAAGTATCGGAGCCATTCCCGATGCAGTCTTGTCTGATTGCACTCAGCATAAGGAACTGGGCGACCACTCAGAGATGTTCTCTGACAGAGTGGTCAATCTCTACCACTAAGGTACGATTTTGTTGTTTATTCTTCGGGTGACCAAGTCTGAATGCCTTGATTACTTGACATTTAATGACAAATCCCTTGACATTTCCTTGACATTAATTTTTATTCAAATTTTAACTACAATTATTTTTTAAAAACATATTTTTCTTTAGAATTACATATTTTATAATAATTTTTTATATAATTTTTAAATACATTTTTTTTACAAAATAAAGTCTAATAAATATTTATTAGTGATCACTGTTTGATAAACAAAATTCAATACATTTTCAATCAGACTTTCATTAATTTTTTTATAACATTTTATGGAATATTTTATATAATAAAATCAATCGATTTTCAACAATTTATATACAGTTCTTAAGTGACACAATACTCAAGTATCAAAAATCTTATTCCTTGACAAATCCTTATCAAGGAATAGTGCTATCCTTGATCCTTGATTTAAGCCCTAATTCCTTGAATGTCAAGGGAGTTCCTTGACATTTGGTCAGCCGATTTATTCTTGAATTTATTTTGTTGAATCTGTTTATCTAATAAAAGTTTTGTTTGATAATAATGTGTTGTATTCTGTGCCCGACAGGTGTCATAACAAACAGATTCAAAAAATTACAAACGGGATGACTGACCGCCTCTTTCACTATCGGAACGAATAAATTATTTAAGTTTATGGACGACAACCCATACCTCGGGGATGCCGATCTATGTTTTAAGAAGGTTGGCTACTCTTTGGGTGCGTTGCATGCGGCGGAGGCGCCTCGGCGCAAACTACTCGTTTATTTAAATCCGCGAGTTATGCACCGTTTATTTGAGGCCCAACTGCAACCTTCTTTCATTGGTCACAAGCTAGTGGGCGATTTCCACCGTACACTCGACGGTTGCGCACCAGCCGGACCAATGAAAGTGTGTCTCAACCGAGGCTCAAACTCACCTCCTTAAGCTTGCATTTTTAGCCTACAATGACGCCTTAAACCACTGCGTCCTTCAGCTCAGGTTTTTCACTACATTTACGCTATAAGGTGTATTATATAGTTTCATTTACAAAATACTTCTTTGAATATAAACGAATAATTTACACTCGCTTTGCTAGTAATGGAAGGAACAGTAAGGTTGATGGCTCTCTATAGACCAATTTTTTTTAGTAATAGAGGGGATAGGGAGGCCTTTTGCTAGTAACGGAAAAATATTTCTGAAGGTTTTTTTTTCTGAAAAGACCTATTCTTTGGACATAAATGTAGATGACAGAGAGGTCCTTTGTTATTTGTGGAAATTATCTTGTTTGTTTCTAATGATTAGGACAAAGATTTTATTTCTCTCTGACTGCTAAATAAACTATCCATTTCATAAAGAATTGTTATCCCCTATCAATTAATCATTACATAACAGGAAATACTACCATCCTTTATATTCGTTTAATTTTTTTAAGCAATTAATTAAGAGAAATGAACAAGATTTCTAGAGATTTAACCTTTTGTTCATCAAAAAAGTGGAATTATATTCCATTTCTAGTGAACAATTCTTTTGATTTTGCACAGTAGTCTATTTTGACCCTGTAACCTCAGTTTATTCTATAGTTTCATAAGTTATGGGACATAACTATGTTGTTTTTGCACTCAACAGTCTGTTGTACACTCCATTGTATTTTTGACCACTTTAGTAGTTAGAATTTGTTTATATTGAGTCAGTTCTATGACTGAATGTAATATGCCTTCATATATGTCTCCCCTTTATGCCTTACCTTGCATAAACCTTACCATTGACTAATTCCTACCATTGACATTGAGTTTCCACTTATAAAACTTAACACTGAGACCAACACTACTGATTAGGTCTAATTCTTTGAAATTTAGCTCACTTTTGAGACACTTCTGTTTATGCCTTTGAAGTGAACACAACGTTTCGGGACTCTTGTTCTATCTCTACGTCCGGACAACTGTTTTGTGTGGTTCAGACACTTAACTCTTATTTTTGTATATTTTTGTGCAACAAATAGTAATAAATGTTTTTATATTTCTATTAAGTTTGAATAAAGAGTTTTATTATTAAAAAGTGTTGTGTATGTGAAGGAATCTAAGGACTGTCACATTTAGCGCAAACGGTCTTCCTTCCACTTTTCCACGACTTGGACTCAACTCAATCTCGTCTGACTTCTACTTCAGTCACGGCTCCGGATCTTCACTCAAGTCTTAGACATTGTAGCCAATACTCATTCCTTTGAATACACAGCAATTAAAGACGTCTTCTTCTCACAATTTATCAACAATTTCGTCGGACAAACAGAAAACAAGGTTTTTCAACGATAAGAAGTGCGTCGGCGCACCCCTTCAGCTACATATCGACAAACTCTTCGCCGAACCGTCTGATTATCATCAGTTCTGTCGACCAATACCTCGAGTTTACACAATGTCTGATCCCAAACTGATCTCAAAAAAGTTTTCCGGAAAGGGATCTCTACAGCCAGACCTATGGTTGAATCTGTTCGAGGCTCTGGTTATCGCTCCGTTATCTTTGGATACCGATAAGAAGAAGGTGACCAAACTCGGGTCATACTTCACCGACGACGCTTTGATGTTTTTCGATCGAAAGTTCGCCTCAACCATAGCGACTACCACTTGGGCCGGAACTCGAGCCCTATTTGAAAAACGTTTTGCCACTCCTGTTGTGAGCCCTGCCGTCGACGCCAACAATCGGAGATTCAAACTCACCGAAAATATTAAAAGTTGTTTTGAAGACAAACTACAACTTCTCGAGAGAACATCACTTTCCGAGTCAGACATGTGTGAAATCCTTACTAATGGATGTTATGAGTTCTATCGAAAACTCACCTTTCGTTGGCATCGCAGACCACAACTGAAGACTGGCTACATAAAGAAGCAAAATAGAACAGATCGTGAGCTCAAACCAAAGGAACAGCTCTTCTCATATCAGCACTTCGAACAACTGTGTTATCAATCACAGCGACAATAGTAGACCAAACCAACGGTCACCGCATGGACCCAACTTTAAAGGTCAACAGAATCAGAGACTTCCCAGGACAAGTTCTGGACCAAAGCCAAAAATCCAGGCAACTATTGCAAGTAAAGAGGAATCATCGCCTATCACTGGCGACCTTAACTTCAATTGCGCCCTCAACTACTTAGACGATATCATCGTCTATGCCTCCACTCAACAACGACACGATTCTCTTCTTCTGGAAGTTTTCAAAAGACTGGCTCTTCATAACGCCAAACTCAGAAAAGAGAAGTGCGTATTCTCAGTGAACACAATTGAGTTCCTGAGACATACAATCAGCGATGGTAAAGTCTCAGCACCCGAATCCAAAGTTAAAGCCGTTTTAAACTACCCGGTCCCAACTAGGACAAGGAGGTCCAGCGCTTCATGGACTTTGCTAACTATCAGAGGAAATACATCCTGAGTTCTCGCTAATCGCGGCACCGCTCACTCGCCTACTAAAGCCTGGTCGTTCATTCACATGGGGGGAAGAAGAGATTAACGCGTTCCAGGCAATCAAACATGCAATTGCCAAGAACACTTCTCGAAACATATTTCAACCGAACCAAGAGTGTGAGATGACCATCGAGGCATCCATTGTTGGCATCATGGGAATACTATCACAAAACTCTAAACCTATTGGTTTCTTCTCTCGTAAGCTTTCGACGGCTGAATCGAAGTACACAATCACTGAACTCCTGGAACTCCTGGCAGTACACGACCCCACGCAATACTTTCGTCACTATCTCGAGGGATCTCGTTTTACGATCATTATTGTTCACAAATCACTCGGATTGTTGATGAAGTTTAAGGACCACAACCGGAAACTTTCGTTGGTCGAACAACTTATCGACTTTTTCTTCAATATCAAACATAGACCTCGATCACAATTGAGTCATGTGGACGCTCTGTCTCGCTCACCGGGATATTCAGCACAGGCTCTCATCACAACCGAAACACAGGTCACTGACACCACAGACAGCTCTCCACATCGACACAACTTTCCTGGCAACAGTTTAGCTCAAGAGTTGTCTCAACAGTTGAATTGAACAATTAAAATCAGAAAAAGTGTCAAACTTCTGATCGACGATTCACTGATCAAAACAGTACTCAAAAGACTTCACGAAGATTGTGGTCACCCAGGAATAAACAAGATATTAAAACACTTTCGGAAAAATTTCTTTTGGGAAACAATGAGAAAAGACATACAATTATGGATTTAAAGCTGTCACTCGTTTCAATTGGTTAAGACGATAACACATCTAACACATGGAGAACTACAACCTTTTCCATCAACTGAAAAACCATTCGACACACTTGGGATCGAGACAATAGTAATGAAGAGAAGTGACGCTCACTCAAAGGCCAAACACATTCAAGTGGTCATCGATCACAACTCTCGTTACGTCTTAGCTAAAGCGACCGCCGACTCAAAGGTTCCGACAATACTATATTATCTCCAGAATATCTTCAATACTGTCTCCATACCCAAAGTCATTATCGCAGATAATGGTCGATCATTTACCTCGCGGACAGTCACAAGATATCTCAGATCAAAAGACGTTCAACTGATCCACACCTCTGCATATCACCCGCAGTCGAACGGAACGACTGAACAGGTTAACCATAACATCGTCAATCGCTTACGACTCTTGTCTTTGGAAAATCTTAAACCGAAAGTGGACATCACTATTACTGATAGCCATCACGGACTATAATAATACCATTCATGACGTGAACGGTTTTACACCCAATTTCTTAAGGTTTGGTAAAGACTTCATTGGAACTAACGGTGATGTCAACTCTGCTCGCAAAGTAGCACATAAATGGAACTTCATATAAATGATCTTGTCAGATTCAGACAACCGGGAAACCTGCCTTCTTTGGAAAATCTCAGTTACCTTTGGAAAACCTCGTTATACTGGTCATCATTGAGTCATCGAAGTTACCTCACCTTTAAATGCTAAGATTGAAGACGTGGCCACCGGTTCTCAACATCGAGTTCACGTCTGCCAACTCGAGCGATACTACGATCGGGACATAGTCATCAAGACCCGAGGGAGTGAGTCAGTCCTATGACTGAATGTCATATGCCTTCTTATATGCCTCCACTTTATGCCTCACCTTGCATAAGCCTTACCCTTGCATAATCTTTACCTTTGCATAAGCCTTACCATTGACTAATCCCTACCATTGACATTGAGTTTCCACTTATAAAACTTAAAACTGAGACCAACACTAATGACCTCTCATTTGGTCTAATTCTCTGAGTTTTAGCTCACTTTTGAGACACTTCTGTTTATGTCTTTGAAGTGAACACAACGTTTCGGGACCCCTGTTCTCTCTCCCCGTTGGGACAATTGTTTTGTGTGGTTCAGACACTTAACTCTTTGTATATTTTTGTGTATTTTTGTATATTTTTATGCAACAAATAATAATAAATGTTTTTATATTTCTATTAAGTTTGAATAAAGCGTTTTATTATTAAAAAGTGTTGTGTATGTGAAGTCCATAACCTAAGGACTGTCACAATATAATCAGTTATTTTAAACATATACTAATCAGCGCGTACACCAATCCGCGCGTACACTAATCCACTCGCACACTAATAAGCGCGTACATAAATTTAATTTTATACTGATCCACGCGTACAATAATCCACTGATAAAATAAATAACCTGTATATTAATCCCATATTTATTAATAAACCCATATATTTATCCACCCTTAATTTGTGAAATATATTTAGAATAATTTAAAAACAATCTGAGAACCAAATTAAAAATTATCGTAAATGTATAATCTGTTATCTCAGGAATAATCACAAGAATATTCGAAAATAAATTATCCCTTGAATAAAAATTTAGAATCAATAGGCGAGGGAAAGAAATGCAAGATCATTCGTTATCAAAGATTCCAATATGACAAAGAGCCACAACAATTTTTTCGTGAGAAAATAATGCTTTACGTTCCATGGACAGACGAATAACACGATTTACTTATAAAAGTGATACGAAAACTATTTGACTAACATAAAGAAATGATAGCAACTAAAGAGAAATCTTATGAATACAACTGCGATATATATGTATACAACTCTTCGATTCGAGTCAAGTGTTTAAAGTGATATCCATCTTATTCGTAGGAAATCTGAACCAATTAAGACCTGTAATAGATTAATACATATTTCAGCCAGCAAAACAACTCGATAACTCAATCCTTGTGTACAACATTTTATAAGCAAATGATATTTTCGTCTGAGTAAAATAATGAGACAAAAGAATGCTTTCTCGAGTGCCTAAATAGTACTGGCAGTACTTTTTCTTTTGATAGTTAACTGAATAAATACATTGTTTATTATAAAACAAATGTGTGTTGATGTTTTCAATGTGTTTGGCCGAAGGACCAACACTTCCTTCCCATAAGGTATTGTTAGATGTGGTAAACCGTAGGACCACCATTTATTTTCCATTAGACATTTTTTATTGTGCTGGGACAAATTTATTATGTTTAGTCATGGTTACCCAAGTCGAGTTTTTATTCGAGTTCTTAATTTCTTAAAATTTTAATATTTATCCTTTTAAAATATTCTTTGTAATATATACTAGTCTTAACCTGTAAATGTAGTGCCCTTTGAGTTTGAACATAAACCTTGTTTCTATAAAAGTTCTGAGAAAAGCATAAGTAACGCGTAATTATCGAAACAGTTATCGACTTTTTTCTTAAGATATTAAATTTCCAAGATAAATCTTATTCTACTATCAAGTGAACCGTATGGGATATAATCTAAATTAATAGCGATTTAAATTAGTTTTTAAGTATAAGTATTATTTACATCATTTCCTGTTTCATAATCTTTACCCCATTCACAATTACCATTTTCACCTTTATTCTCTTCATCTTATCCAAAAACTACACCGACATAAAGGACACAAAGAAATGAAAATATTAAAAAAACCTCATTAATTCTAAACTAATATTATGTCTTTAATTAAAAGACAATCTGTTAAATAAACAACGATTTGATTTGATGTCAATTATTAAATGTTGGATCAAATTTCATTTGAATTCAAAAACCAATAAATTTTATAATTATAAACATTTGATTAAAATTCAAATAAATATTATATAATATAAATAATATATTATATAAATAAAATAATATTAACAAAAATGAATGTCAACTAAACCACCAGGAACAGCCCAAAAACAGAAGCATTACCCAAATATACAATAATTTGAAAAAATGTTTGCCTATCTCTTTGAAATGATTAAGTTTTGAAGGCGTTGTCATCAAAGATATGATTCAGAATGGAATTCAACTGAATTATTGCAATAAATGTAAACCATTTTTTATTAATTTGAAATTAACTCCCATTTGAAGGAAAACAATGTAAAAATCGGAGCCTTTGATATGTTTTAAAAAATTACTGATTGTAAAGTGTGAAAATAAAGTCCGTTTCTCAACTTGTATCACATTTGCAAATTCATTAGTAATAGTAATTGTTAAAGTAAACTGCGCGTCAAACCAATAGGTTTGGTCATAAAAAATGGTATAACTCTGGAACCATTTAAGCAAATGGTCTGATCTTCGAGTATGTTATGTAATTATCGATCAGACA
>JAQIXI010001775.1:0-12276 GCA_034700165.1 Galumnidae sp. Gr-Ori-00277 | reverse complement strand
TCCGTAAGTCACTCGATTCTGTGAGCCCTTCCTTCCAATCCTCTCCCAGCGGTACCTCTTTTGTTGGTAAGAAATGTAAAGATGAAGGAAGATATCTACCAAAATATCTAGGTGATGCTGCCATTGAGGAATGTGAAGAAGTTATGGGTGTTGGCAAAGATGGATATGAGTGAGGTGTAATTGAGGGTGACATTTGTCTAGGCCTTTGTTCTATTTGGGATACTCCAGTTGATGGACGGAAACCATATCTCTCATAAGCAAAATCTTCAAGATCTTGGAAAGGATCTTTTGGTCTGTTGTTTGGATCCATTGTTTGGGTACTTCTGTGTAATCACTTCGAAAACTTCTTTAATAAGTTTTGAGAAAATCTTTTTATCGCATATTTTTATTGTTGTGTTTTATAAAAGTTTTTGAAATTTTTATTTATTATTAATTTTAAAATCAATAAAACAATATTTTAATACCTTATACTTAATATCGCCAAAATAATTCTTTTTAAGTTTTTAGAATCTTGGTAATCCATCTTGGTAATTTTTATATTGTAATTAAAATGATTTAAAACCTTTAATTTGAATCAATGATTAATTAATCTTTATTTGAAACTGAAATTCCCGCCACTCCTCCTCCTCTGGTTGCTTTTGGTATAGTTTGACCCATATTTGAGTTGTCATCCCTTTCCCATTCTGATCCTTTGATTTAAGAATAAAGCGATCAGTAGTGGGTTCGGTATTATTCTGAACCCTTTTGTGTTTCATTATCTCTAAAGCAGTGGCTCTGTTGGATTCGGTTCCCAGTCTACTGATAAGGTGATGATATCTGCAAATGATTGGAGTAAATTATGGGGTGATAAAGGAGGTGTAGGGTAATTTGATGAATCAATAAGCACTTTATTAATAATTATTGATATATGAGAAATAACCATGATTAATTTTACAACAAATATTTATGAATGACTCAAAATTTTGTTTCAATTTATAACGTTTTCAAATTTTGATTCAAAATTTCTTTTCATATACTAAAAATGTTTAAGTCATCATCTGATATTCAAACGTATTTATTACCAAGCACATTTTTAAAAACTTTCATTATAAAAATTCTGACTTTGATCTTATCTTAAACCGTTAAAAAGGTTTTTATTTCATTAGATTCATGTAGAATTAAGATAACTATACAATACATACTATTTTATCTAGATTTATATTTCCTATAATAAATTTTAAGTCAATTATTTGCAACAGTTTTCTAAACTGATTTTTTTTTAAAAAAAACAGTATTGTTAATTTTGACTAATTAATTTATTTATTGTTAATTATTTAACCCTACAAAATTTAATTATTCTATTTAAATGCAAACACTAAACATTAGAATTGAAAAATAGGAAAAGATTTCACTTCAATTGTTTAATACTTTGTAAGAAACTTATAAATTATTAAATACTTTATATCTATTATATAATATATAAACATAAATAGATGGAATGATAGGTTAATCACTTTTTCAATCATCTAGATTCTAGAACCTTCATTTCATCATTTATATCAAATATTATGTATTAGTAAATAAATGTTAACTTTTTAAAAAACAATTATTCAAATACTTGAAAATGAATTTATATTTCTTGATTTTTTTGTCTATTTTTTTGTATAACTAACCACTAAATTATGTTTAATTTTGATATAATTATCTCAAATTGAGAAATTAAACCAACAATACTTTTATTACACTAATTCTTATCTGAATCAAAAATATTTCATTTATTATATAAAGTATTGCTTAGAATATTGAAAAGGGTTTTTCATTTTTAAATGTTTGAAATCTATAAAATATTCGATTGAATATTTTAGATTATTAAGAATTTTTATAATGAACAATTATGACAATTTGAACAAGGTTAGATAGATTAGAATTCTTCATATTTCTTATCATACCATCCAGGGTTAAAATAAAGCAAATGAGTGCCCCCTTTCTCTCTGTTTTCTGAAAAATATTTGCCTGCATTTTTACCAGATTTGATATATATTTGGAGTGCCTGGTTAGTCTGGAAAATCAAACTTGATTAGATAATCAAAACAAATCTTATTAAATAATTTAGAAGTACCTTGTTAATTATTTCAGTCAAAGGCTGATTATAAGCAAATTGTGCGAAGGACTCACTTAAGAGTCGACCATATCGGGTATAATTAACTATCCCATGACATTCTTTAGGTGTCGTATAACCTAATATAAATAATAAATTTATTGAAATTAAAAATGAAATGATCTAGATAAATCTAACCTTCTGAACAGGAATATATAACAAATGTTTTAGAATTATTCTCCTTTGGGTTTCTATATTCCTCCGTTACTGAATTAAGTTAACAAATTATTAAATTATACAAGGTATTATAAGTTATACTCACTTCTGCGACAACAGGTGAAGAAAAACATTTTAATCAAATCTTTATTTTTGGAAAATATTTCGACGATTTCATGAATGGGGCAGAAATCAGTTATAGCTTCATCATACCTTGGGTTTTTTCTACTAATCTTTGAACAAGCAGGATGATCTGCACCATATATTTTGCCATTCCTTCCGTGAGTGATAATCATCACAATGAGGGCCTCATCCCTATCATTTTCTGAATCAGATGTAAGCCTTTTCTTTATATCGTTTGAAACTTCTATCAGTTTTTGTTTGATTCGAGAGATATTCCACTGAAATATGAGTTCGACATCAAATAACAGTTCTTTAAAGATATGTTGAAATCTTTGGGCCTCTAATAACACAATATTTGAAATAACATTTATTATAATAGCCTTTCCTCTCGGCTTTTTTGTCATTGAATAGTTGACTGTATTCGGGTATTGAACATCCTTTAAATGAACAGGTATTACTTCGATTTCAACTTCATCGCCATATTGTTTCCGACCAGGAGATGTGTTAAACACATCTAGCTGATTCGCTATATCTACATTTATTGGATGACCTGACTCTCTGAGGAATTTAATGACATTATTACAAGAATAACGATTTTGAGTCAATTCTAATAAAAGACAGGACTTGATTGCTATGTCTGTCGGCTCTTTCTGTGTAAAAATTAAAATTAATTCATCTTGGTAAATATAAAGTATATTATTATTGAAAAATTTAGAATTTTGATAAATTTTCATTGTAATACTACTGTATTACCTCACATACACAGCAGAGATGCTCACAGTGGAGGGTATCGGCCCCTGTCTCAAAAAGTTTGATAATGGGTGTGAATAAAAGATTAAAATAAATTTTACATATTTGTTGTAAAACTATTTTAACAAATTTTCATATTTTCATATACTTTGGTCGAGTGTTGGTTATATGTGAGTCATATTTGGAAAATATATGACTGTCAGTCAAATGACTGTAATAGGTCTGTTTATTTTAACTAATTTCATTATATTTAATTTTATTCAAAACCTTTGTCACTAACTTTAGCATAACTTACCTTATACCATAGAAGCCAATGGTTTAAATTTGATATTACATTAATGCTTTTGACCCCGCGTAATTATTGTTTTGTTGTTGCAAATTTAAAGTCACTCATACACGCTTAAACTATACCATGAATAAATTATGGCTACCAAGATTGGCGCTTAATTTAAAGTTGGGCATCTATGCTTTATACGGGCATGCTGATAGATACAATGACCATATTTTTTGAAAAATGATGATTTTCAACTATAACAATATGCTGGTTTATGTGAGGCAACACGGCATGTATTTTACCGTGATATTAAATTATTTTTATGTTAATATTTTTATAAAGTACTTACTTTTTTCCAGAGCTCTGGAATATAATCTTTAATTTGTGACCTCAACTCTTCATTTAAAATGATGTCATTTAACAAATCAGAATATTTACTCATGAAATTTAGCCGATTATGAGGATAATCCATAACTAGGAATTTATGGATTATTCACTAACTGAAAATTGAGCAAGGACTAATATTAGACAGCTAACACTTAATTAAGACCACTACTAAACCAAAATTAATTTCAAAAATATGTAAGAAATACTTACAAAATGAGAAACAATTTGATCGAAGTCTTCAACTTTTTTAAAAATAAATACTAATCATTAATATTAATAACCTTTTCGACTAAAATTTATTTTAGTCATTTTTCAAGCAAAGACTTCAATTAAAAAAAAAAAAGTTTATTTATAATGTTTATTAAAATTGATTTCAAAAATATATATGAATAAAGTAGTTATTTTTTACTTAATAAACATTACGTTTTAAAACGTTGGATAATACTAATATTAAGCGATAGTTTCTATGAATACAAAGTTAAAAGATTAGTCATAACTTGTTATCAAATTGTATTTTGTTATCAAAAGGTTTGGTATAAATGATTTCATTTACAAACTGTAACACCACTAACATAATCGATATTCTCTGTCAAAACAGTGATGGCCACGGACCATTTGACAAGGTTGTATTGCCTTTTTGAGTCATTTTAATCGAGAAAGAGAAGGCTATAAAAAGGTGTATTTTTAAAATGGTTGTAAAACACCTAGTAGGTCATTTTTAAGATGCTTTTTTTATAAACGGATTGATTAGACTCTTATTTAGCGTATTTAATCAAATTAAAGTCAAAAAATTAACGAAACAAAAAACTCATATTTATTGAAGAAACTTTTGTTTCTATAAGTTTTCAAACTTTACAGCTTTTGTATATCATTTAGAAATGGTAAATATGATGTTTTTATGCATTTTAGTCAGTGATGGCCCTCAGGAGGGGATATAGCCCAAATACCCTCTCCTGTCATCGACAAACTCCCCCCCCTAGAGCATCGGCGATAAAATAAAGAGAAAAAGTACGTAAAATGGAAAAATAAAAGAAAAATTGAGTAAAATAGCTGTAAATAATAAGCAAAATAACTGAAAAAATAACTAAAATGCATATAAACATCACATTTACAGTTTTTAAACGAAACCCAAAAGCTGTAAATTTGATATACTTATAAAAACAAAAGTTTGATTTTTGAAAATTATAAGTTTTTTTTTGGTTAAATTGTTAATTTTATGACTTTAATTTGATTAAATACGTTAGACAAGACGGTATTCTATGCTGTAATAACAAAAAACACAATAAAATGGCCTACTAGGTCATTTAGAGCCATTTTAGAAATACTCCCTCCTATACCCCCTGTTCTGAAAAAAGTGATCAAAAAAGGCAATACCCCTCCTGTCAAATGGTCCGTGGCCATCACTGCATTTTAGTTATGTTTCTGCTATTTTGTTTATTATTTACAGCTCTTTCTATCAATTTTTCTTTTATTTTTTCTATTTAGGAATTTTTTCTTTTATTTTTCTCGTCGATGCTCTGAGAGGGGGATCCTTCGTCGATCACAGGGGGTATTTGGGCTATACCCACCTGATGGCCATCACTGCTGTCAAACCATATATTACTTTGTAATAAAAATCAAATTTCTTTTATATAAATTTGCTGACATATAATTCTCAACTATTATTCAAAATAGAGGCCAATTTTCAATTTTTCTCGATATTGCCCTGCAAAATTAAATTCCCTTTGAGAATTAAAAAAAATAAAACAGTTTCATTACCCTTAGATATATTTCCAAAACCTTAATCTAGAATTGTATTTAAAGCTAAAGTTTATTTTTAAAACTTAATAAATTAAAAATAACCCAGATCAATTTCTTAAAATATATTTAATAATGTTTCAAAAATACGTTACAACTTATAACTCGAGAATTTAGACCCAAAGTTACTTTTCATATACTAAGTCTTATTAATAAAATTTTTAAAGTATCATTTGATACACAACGTATTAATTACCAAGCGCATTTTTAAAATTTTTAATACAAATCTTCACATGAAAAATGAGAACTATGATTATAAGTAGAGGTAAGTGTTTAGCGATACATAGTTTTCATAAGAATGAGTTGTATTGTATTAAAAATTTTATCTCATTAGATAAAATTCTTAAATTCGTTATTAAAGTTATAAAGGTGACATCCACTTAAGAATTAATAAAATTTGATAAGATAATTCCCTTTTACTGCAATAATCAATTTGTCAAAACAAACAAATACAGTTCACGTCCGATATAACCAGACTGTCGGCGCAGCTATAATGTTCAGATTCTGGTTTAATTAAAAGTCTTAAAAATGATTTAATTCTATTAAAAATTAAATAAATCTGTAATTTAAAATTTAACTTTCGATTGCTGTTGATTATTTTATTATAATTTAATTTAATTTATTAACTAAATTAAAAAAGTTTCACTAAATGTTTTTAGAAAATAGTCTTAGTTTACAATTTTATTAGTATTTTCTGGTTATATCAGATGAGTTTTATAAGGTTTGTCTTTAAACAACTTCTGGTAATATTGAATGTCTTTAACATTAAGAGCTTCATGAGAAAAAATCGGTGCATAAATTGAACATGGTTATATCGAATTTTTGGTTATATCGGGACCTGATATATCTGACGTAAACTGTAATGATTATTAAAAAATTATTAAATATAATTACATTTCATTTATTTAATTTATATAAAATATTTGCAAAAATTTTTTTTACAAAAATAAAGTTAATTATAAATAAATATAATAAAACTTAATTAATACAAAGATAAAAATATTTTAAAAACCTTTAATAACATTAAAAAGATAAATTATATATAATTTTGTTTATCTTAAAATTTTTGACATATGGCTTATATTCATTCTTATTTTATTTATTTAGTTTCAGTAACTCTTTATATGTAAGTTTTTTTGCTGGTTGACATTTGATTGGTTAAAAAATATATTTCGACTTATTAATGGCTTAATTTTATTTCATAAGTGATATAAAGAAAGTATATAAGTATGTTTAACACTTCTCTTTTTAACCATAAAAATATAATGGGTTAAAATATTTTATAAAATACTGTAAATAGTTTTAATTATAATTCCTTAAGAAAAGTGTAATAACAAAAGTTATTTCTAAATATGAAAATATTGTTATTTTAAATAATTTAAATATAGTTTAAATAATATTTAATAATTAATTTATATGTAGTTATAAGTTGTTCATGCTCAATTGTTAAATATTTCTAAGCAGAAATCATACAAAAAATGGAAAACTATATAAGTTTTAAACAAATATATGATGGAATCTTTGATAATTGTCAAAAAATAACTAGTTTAAACGTTTTCGACGATGAAAAAGGTTTAAATGTAATATTTATAACAGAAAACAACCAAGTATATTCTATTGGCTCAAACTACTATGGAAGTTGTGGCCAAGGGCATAATGAAATATTATTGAAGCCAAATAAAATTGAATTTAATTTTGAAATAAATAAGGAATTCAAATCATTTTACCACGGTTCTAATTTCGTCACTGTGCTGGATCAAAATAATCAACTTATCAATTGGGGAAACAATTTCAATGGTGAACTAGGACGTTCCCTAAAAGGTTTCGATCTAACATTCTTTAAACCTGCTTATATAACATTTGATAATTTAAAAATAAACCAAATAAGTTGTGGTAATAACCATACGTTAATTTTGACCGAATGTGGAAAAGTGTTTGGGTGGGGAAGCAATAAGTTTGGTCAAATTGGGGTTAGAAATATTGAAGAACCATTTGTTATAAAACCAACTCAACCAGAATTACCAAGATTAAAAACAAATTTACCATATATCCTTGTTCAATGCTATGATGATCAATCTTTTGCTATAAGTAAAGATAAATTTGTGTACAGATGGGGGAAAAATAATAGAAACATACTTGGTTGTGTGGAAAAAATAGAACTACCACAAAAGATACCTGGATTTTTTCATATCAAAGCTATTTATATGAGTAATGGATTTACTTATTATCTCAACACCAGAGGAATCATAAAATTTACAAATATTGAGAGCAAGCAAAATATTAGCCATGCTAAAATCAATTCTATTAAAACATTAGCATTTGATGTAAAGAAGGAACAAATTTCAAAATTTATTTCTTATAAATATTTTACAACTAATAAATTAATATTAATTGCAAAATCAAATAGTTCTGGTGAAACTTTTAAATTTGTGAATGGTACAGTTATAAAAATAGAACCTAGTCACAATAGTTTTTTAAAACAATATTTTCAGAAAAAATATATTGAAAAAATTAATGAACTTGAAAATATTGTTCTATTAAATCAACCCTTGGAAACATCTATTCTATCAAATCAAACAGTGAAGAGTAATGCAATTCTTGATAACAATGCAATCGTTGATAAAAGAGTTAAATTTTCTGTTACACCAAATAATTCATTTGATAAGAGAGAGAATATAGAAATAATCTCAACGGCAAAGCCTAAAGGAAAAGGTCTACTTTTATATAATTCCTTTCGAGATCTTTTGCGTGAAGACATTTTCAGCGTAATTCATGACTTACAAAAAGAAACCATAAAAATATTGCATATTTTTGATGACTCAGAAAAGAGAAATATTCTTATATTATATAAGAATCAAATTACAATCTATACTCTTGGTAAGAGACAGACGTCAATAGAAGCCAAAACATCAATGAAAATTAATAAAATGATTACTGAAAATTTGAAAGTTGGTGATATAATAAGATTTTTTAATGGCAATGGATTTATTTATGCCCTTGATAAAGAAAATAATTTGTTTGGTTTCGGTAAAAATGAAGTTGGACAACTTGGTCTTGGTTTTAGATCTAACGACTTTCATTGCCCAGCTCATCTAAGTAAAATTAAATTTATTCAAATAAGTTGTGGAAATTGTCACACCCTTGCAATTTCAACTGATGGCTATTTATATAGCTGGGGTGATAACAGTCATGGTCAAGTTGGTTGTGGAAATGTTCATGGTGAATATATAACCGGTCCATTTAAAATGTTTTTTAGGGAAAAAGAAATAATAGGAGTTTATGCAACAATGAACTCATCCTTCATAATTACTAAAAATCATACTGTTTATAGTTGGGGTATAAATAAAAATTGTCAACTTGGTCTTGATATCAGTGAAGATATTTGTGTATACCAACCCCGACCAGTTAATATAGACCATGTGATTGGAATTAGTTTTTCTGAGCAAAACACTTATTTTTTGCATAAAAACAATGAAATATCTTATTGTGGAGTAATTTCATCAAATAATTTGAATAAACATAAAATTCCAATAAAATTAAACACCCAAGTTAAATTTGAATCTATACGTACACTAAAGTCTTTTAAACTTCAATCATTAGTGGCAACAGGTTTTAGTGATGGAAAAGTTTATAAGTTTGAATGTGAAAATGTGTTGGAAACAAATTATTGTAACATGATCAGTTTCAACTTAAAAGAATATAGTAACCATGATTGCTCTTTGGCAAATTGTAATGGAAAAATTCTTGATTACAATATTAACTTGATTATTTATAGAGAAGATATTAACAAGAAAGTTAATGAATCAGGTATTATTAAGAAACTAGTAATAAATTTATTTAACTCTAATATTACTATTTTTAGTGGAAGAATTCGCTACATCAGAAGCATATCTAAATGAGCATGCTGATTTAGACGATTCTGCTTCGGTTTATCATACATGTAAAAATAATTTTGATGAGGATAGAAGTTCGATTAAAACTAATAATAATAAATATGAGAGTGAATTTAAACTTGTTAATACAATTGGTTCTGGCACATTTGGTGATGTATTTGAAGTTCAAAGTCTCATAAATGGAGAACATTTTGCTGTTAAACAATTCAAATTAACAGGTATTTTTAAACTATATTTAATAAGAAAAGCAAAAAAGTTGACTGCTTCGTTTAATGTCGAGTTTATTAATATTAGTAAAAATATTGTGGTGTTCGACCTTTTATTCACATTCATTGATTATATTTTCCTTTTTATTTCAATTTTCTGTCTATTTGTTAATAGATTAAAATTATTTTGATATACATTTTAATTACTATTACTAGTAATATATTTTAGGTAATTCAAGAAACAGTAGAAAAACAACAAAAAGCAATCAACAAACAAAAGAAGTGACAAAAAGTATTTTACGTGAAATACAACTTATGTCAGAAGCAAAGAGTGAACGGATTGTTAAATATTATGACTCGTGGATGGAGGGACCCGAGAGAATATATATGCAAATGGAGTTATGTAATACTAGTTTCGACAAAATATTAAAGCAAAAATTGCTTGTTTTTCGAAGGAATAAAAATGATCCTATGGCTATTATTGAATATTTTATATCTAGTGAACTTTTTAAAGAATTATTAGGTTGTGTTCAAGCACTTCATAATTACAAAATTATTCATAGAGATCTCAAACCACAAAATATCCTTGTTAATTATAATGTGAAAAATAGTTATTATTTGAAAGTTTGTGATTTTGGACTAGCTAAATTGCTTCTCAACTCAAAATCATTTAGAAACACCGGAAATATTGGTACCATGGGATATATGGCACCTGAAATATTTAAAGGTGAATACAACTGGCAAGTTGATATTTTTAGCACTGGCGTAATGGCTCAAAAAGTTTTTAGTTTACAAGGTTCTATAAATTATAGTAGTTATAAAGAACCACTTTTAAAAAAATTTAAAAAACTAAATAAATTAATAAATAAAATGACCCAGAAAAAGAAATGGGACGAACGACCAAAATGTAGTGAAATTTTAAAGAAAAGTGATAAGTGGTCTTGCAAATTTAAAGATACTAAAATATTTAATAGACTTTCAGCAAAAATTTTAGAAATGAAAAATAACGAAGGCAAAAATAAATTTTTTAGTACATATTTTTATGATAAGATTAACTTAAATTTTAATAATTGATATAAAGTATAAATGTCTTCAAATAAAATATTTAATTAAAATATTTTTCAAAGAAACGAAAAATTATTTTTAAAGTAAAACTTCTGATGAAAATTCTGGAAAAATCATTTAGAAAAAACTTTTTTTTATAGGTAATAGAATTTAGTTACCTTGGTAATATAAAACTACAATTTCTTCTTTTTATAATCATATCGTTTAAGATAATAATTTCTTTTTATTCCAATTTTGTTATAATCTTTGTTTAAAGTCATACAATATTTTCACAATAATTTCAAAAGCATTAAAATATTTTCATTGTATTAATGTCAACATAAATAGAGGCGATTGTATTTCATGTTTAACACATAAAATGTTTATATAATTTAATAAAAACTTTAATAACAGTTATTCTTGAGTATTCTAAAACCGAATCTAACATTTATTTTTATATGTCAATTCATATAAATAAGTTGCGAACAAATAAACCAAAATGAATAATTGTTTTTATGTTTTTTTGATGTTTAATTCATTTTGAGGAACAATTAGCGTTACCCTAAACAGACTTAACTTAAAATATAACTAAAAGTTAGATCTAAATAAATGTTAAAAGAAAAATATATATAAATATACTAAAAAATATAAAGATTTAAGTTAGATATAATTCAATAAATGTAAATGTATTAAAGTTTAGTAACTAGATAATTTGGAATCCGAATCAAAAGAGAATAGTTAAAATATTGGTTCACCAAATTGGTTTGCAACAAGCCATATTTACCAATATTAAATTATAATTATTTAATAAGAATAATTTATTATTAATAATATTCAAATCAAAAATCTTTTATCAAAACATTATTTATGTTATGATTTAACTAAAAATGAGTCAACATTTTTGAGCCAAAAGTCATTTGTTTTGTGATTTGAAACTAAAATAAACGAATTATTTTAAATAATAATTAATTTTGAAATCTTTTTAAAACCGATTTATTATAACTATTAAGTTATTATATTTTAATAATATTTATTAGTAATAAGTTGTTACTAATAACTGATTTGTCCAAAACTCAATTAACAAATACTTAAAGTAAGTAAAAATTTTCAATTCGTGTATTTCTTATACTTTTTATTAATTGTCTAAAAATTATATAAACAATCTTTTGATTAAACTATTAATTATTACAATATTTAATTGAATAAACTTTATTCCTATGTTTTGATTAAAGGGTCAATAAATGGGTAATTATTTGAGTAAATTATTGTTTGGAGAGAAAGTATCAGAAAAAGACAAAAAGTTCAGAAGTGATTCATTCAGTGATGGTTTTTGTGATGATTTATGTGAAGACATTCCTCAGGATATGTCACTCGAAGACAATACAAGTAAAGGCATTACATTTTATTAAATATTAAATCCAATTTAATTTAAAAATTTATTTTAGAATTGATTTCATTCTTTAATTGTATTAAATTTTAATTAATTGTTTATTTAAATTAGAAGTTAAT
>JAQIXI010001774.1:0-12285 GCA_034700165.1 Galumnidae sp. Gr-Ori-00277 | reverse complement strand
ATTAGTCGATACGTGTTTTGGGATTTTTCGATTATCTCTATATTTAACAAAATAATCAAGATAAATCGCAATATTTTACGAATTTTGCAAGACGATTTAACAAAAATTATTTAGCAGAACTTATTGAAAATTGAATCGAACATAGAGATTCTTATGCCAAGTATGATATATGAAAATGAGCTTGGTAAAATTACTAGTTTGAATTTTAAAAGGGATTTTAGATATTACTTTATAAACTACTTAAGGCTTAAATAAATAAAATTCAGTTAATAACAAAAAATATTTTGTGTTAAAATTCACAAAAACCTTGATTAATCCAAAGCCGATTAATTTTTCAAGATCATTTTCATATATAATATTTAGCATAAACTTCTCTATATTTGATTCAATTTTCTATAAGTTTGGCTTAATGGTTTTTGTTAAATGGGCTTGTAAAATTTAAAAAATTTTACGATTAATCTTGATTATTTTGTTAAAAATAGAGATAATTGAAAAATCCCAAAACACGTATCGACTAATTTTTTAAGACCTATAAAATAAAATGTAAAACAATTCTTTATCATGCTTAATTTTTGAGTTATGCAAGTTGACCTATTATGTGTAATAATGTTAAAATTATCCCAAATAAAGATTTTATTTTTTGATAGCACAAAATTCAGCCAAAACCATAGTTGCAGTTAAAAAATAAATTTGATCTAGCTAACGTGACAGATTTTATAGCAAAAAATCTATTAAAAAGGGTTTTGCATTTCACTATATATTTAATGTAAATAAAGAGTCGACAATACTTTTGATTCAAAGAATTTAATTTCGAGAAATCAATAAAATTGAATGAAAATCATTTATCATTAAAGGAGTGACGCACTGGCAGTCGCCTTATATGCATGCTTATTTCCCAGCGCTCAACTCACCAGCATCACTTTTAGGTAAGGTTATTAAAATTCCACTAATTTTGGAAACTTCATTCATATCTCGGGAACGTTACCATAATTTTCACGAACGTTATTTTCATCCTGGTAGCTATTGTATCTTAATTGCACTTGTTATAATTCTAAAAATAAAAATCTACAAGATAAAATTTTGATTTCATGGCAGTAATTAATCACTTTATTATAGACTTTGATTAGTTAATCCATTATTATTTAAGTCTGTTTTATTCCAAGTGTTTATAATAAACTTGATATTTTATACAATTAAAATCCATCCAAAATAACTTTACACTGATTTGGTGACCATGGTAATTTTCATTCATACTTTTAGGTGATATGTTGGCTAATGCTATCGGATCTCTTGGTTTTACCTGGGTTAGTTTGAAATAATTTTAGTTAAATTTCTTTTCTTAAGATTTTAGTAGTTATTATTACAAAAATTTTAAATTTTTTTCAATTAATATATTTTTCAAAATCCTGAAATGATTTTTTTTTCTAAATTTGATCTAGTTTAATTTCCATTTAACAGTATTGAATTATCTTGCTTAATTTTTATGTATTCAATTTTTTAGTCAAGAGAATCTAGAATTTGAGTTATTAAAAATGTCATTAATTTTTTAACTCTTATTTGAATGCAATAGAATCAGTAAGTAACAATTGTAGTAAGGTACAATTAAAATAATTGATAGACCCTTGTTATCGCAAAACAATTTATAACTTTTAAATTATGAAACTTTAATCGAATTTTGTTTCAGAGATGAGAGAAATATTAAAAGTTTGGATTAATTTTGTTCTAAAGAATGACTTAATGACAGATAAAATAAATTAATGAATATTTGTGGTCAGGCCTCGAGTCCCGCCTGTACTGAACTTGAAATAATAGTAATGGATTGGTTGGCAAAAATGATTGGATTACCCGAAGACTTTCTGCACAGTAAGTCCCCGACAAATGGGGGCGGAGTTATTCAAACAACTGCTTCTGAGGCCACTTTTGTGGCTCTTTTGGCCGCACGAACTGAAGCTATTTTAAGAATTAGGGCCGAAAACGATTGCATTGAAGAAGAGTTGGACGACGCAGAGATCAATAGCCGATTAGTTGCCTATTGCTCAGATCAGGCACACTCTTCGGTGGAAAAGGCAGGACTCATAGGTTTAGTCAAAATGAGATACATTGAGAGCGACGACAAACTATCCCTCAGAGGAGACAAATTGATTGAAGCCATAAAACACGATAGAGATCGTGGTCTCATCCCTTTCTTTATTTGCGTAACTTTGGGAACGACCGGCGCCTGTGCTTTCGATAATTTACTAGAAATCGGACCCATAGCAAAGGAGGAAGAGATTTGGATTCATGTGGACGCGGCCTATGCCGGAACCGCTTTCATTTGTCCAGAATTTAGAAAATGGATGAATGGCATCGAATACGTCCAAAGCCTTGCTTTCAATCCCTCGAAATGGATGTTAACTCATTTCGACTGCACAGCGATGTGGGTTCGCAACAGTTCTGCACTTCACAGAACTTTTAATGTCGAGCCCTTATATTTAAGACATGAGAACAGCGGAGTGGCCGTCGATTTCATGCACTGGCAAATAGCGCTCAGCAAAAGATTTCGCGCACTTAAGTTGTGGTTTGTTATAAGGAATTACGGAATAAATGGTTTACAACAACACGTGAGGAAAGGCGTCAAACTCGCCATTGCTTTTGAGGAACTAATTCGAAGTGACAACAGGTTTGAGATTCCAGCAGAGCGTCATTTGGGCATGGTCGTTTTTAGACTCAAGGGACACAATGAACTCACAGAATGTTTGCTCAAAAGATTGAATTCAAGCGGACGACTGCATTGCGTTCCGGCGTCTCTGAAGGGAACGTATGTCATCCGTTTCACTGTTACTTCTCTTCAGACGAGTCTCGCAGATATTCAACGCGATTGGGCTATAATTAAGGAAACGGCTATTTGTGTTCTCAAAGACTATGGATTGACTGAAAACAGAATCAGTCGAAACATTCCTTTGGCTGAAATTAAGAAACGAACGCCAGGTTTTGGTACATCTCTTTTATTGTCAAACAGTCCGATGACACCAAAGATTATAAACGCAAGTTTTGTCGCCATTTTTGATCACTTCGAACATGAATTGGGACACGACTTCGTTCGACATTTTGCCAAACATATAAACCCGACCGCAAACAATAGCCCTTCTCTCAGAAGAAGAATAAGAGGACTTATGTTGACAAACAAACAGCACAGGTCTGACCCATAGTCTGACATTCATTCAAATTAAATAAATTACTGACAATTTTTTAAAGTTTGGATTCGAGAATGGATTTAATGAATACAATAATAGCTTCGGTAGACATCAATGAAAAGTCGAGTCCACAAAAAGTTACGAATAATATGAATAAAATTTCACGAAAGAGTCGGTGTTCCAGTTCTTCCAGTGGTTAGACTTTAATCGTTTTAATTTTTAAAAATTTTTTTATTCAAAGAAATAAATTTAAATATATCTTCAAAATAGCGGAATCTCTTCCGACAAAAGCTATCGAAGAAATGGATGAAAGCGGAGAAATGAGTCAACACATGAGAGATGAACACAAAAGTGCAGAAAAACATAACATTAGGTTTTGTTCTTCGAATAGTCAATAGTCAAATGGGACAGTTATAGATACAAATGGAGTGGTCGTCAGAAACTGACACTAATCGACTGCCATTACTGTTGTATTTGACGCCCCAAACCTGATCGGTGTGCGCCTCAAATGTCTTTTCACATTCTTTGGTCTCGACGTCCCATATCTTTACTGTTTTATCCGATGATCTGATTATTCAATAAAAAATTGTTATCAAATAAAATGTTTCGTTTGATATAAAGACTTACGCGGAGGCAAAATGTCTGTTATCAGGAGAAAAGGCAACGTTAAGAACCCACGAGCCGTGACCAGAGAGGGTACTAATCAGTTCTCCAGTCGGGACGTCATATATCTTTATGTGACAGTCGTCTGAAGCAGTGATTAAATATCTACTGTCCGGCGAGAATGTAAGGGAACGGATGGGCATCGCGTGTCCCTCAAGAGTTGTTACAATTTTGCCGGTTTCGATGTCAAACAATTTAATCATACCATCGATGGCACCGCTTGCGATCTGTTTGCCGTCGGGTCTCTGTTTTCATATTTTATACAAAATTAAGGAAAAACTTATGAAAATAAAAACTAACGAAAGCTATACTGAGAGTGAATTTTCCCGTTGAGTCCAAACTCTGCTCTGACTTCTCTCCGCTGCGGACGGAGTAGAGTATGATTTTTCCCGAATGACTTCCCGTTGCTATAAGTTTGGCGTCGGGTGAAAATGTGACCGTCCACGCATTTACAGGACCGGCATCTATGCTCTGAACCTGAACGCCAGAGTCCAAATCCCAGAGTCTAATGTGAGAGTCCAATGAATTTGAAGCAGCGATACGTCCACTGCTGTCGATATCAACTGATACCACTCCTAAAGCGTGTCCTTCGAAGATATACCGAAGGTCTAAACTTTGGTCATCCCTTGACGTCAAATAATAAAATCAATTAGAAAATAAGACATCAGTTCATACAAACCATTTCCAGGCCTTAACGGTGTCGTCGAGACTACCCGTAACGATGTGTTCAATTTGTTGGTCAGTTCTTTGTGTAGTCCAACCTTTAGCCCAACTGACGCTCCAAATGCTGTCGTCGTGTGCGCTCTCCTGTCTGTACAGCACTTCATACTGTTTTCAAAACATTAACCACATTATTATCTCACATTTCATACCATTCTTTGGATTCCAAGAATTAGTATAAAAAGTTATTTAATTGAAGTCATAAAAAGTATATTCAATTTGTTTTTAATTCAATTAACAAAAAACAAATCATTTAATTTAAATAATTGGGAGTCATTTAAATCATTTATTATTTATAAATTTTTAAACAAAACATAATTTTTAAAAATTATTAAATTTTGAGGACTTAATACTCGTCGAGACATCTGTCGGACAAACCATTTGTTAATAATTTGAGCGATTTTTTAAATCATATTTTTATTATTTCTTTTTTATTAAATAAATGTTTAAATTTTACTCAAATTTTATAATTAAAAGAAATGCCTAAAAGAAAGAAGAAAAGTGTGGACACAGAAAGGGTTGAAACGCATTCAAATGTAAATATTTCTCAAATTTATTGAAGTTTTGTTTTGATAACATTTTATCAATTGTTTGTCTTCCGGTTTTCAGTCGAGTGATGAAAATGGAGACATATATGAGAGCCAGGGACAGTTTTGGGCAGAAGCAATACTCGATTGGGGTCTACACGACAATGGCACTATGATGTACTTGGTCAAATGGGAGGGATATTCCAATGATGAGAACTCCTGGGAGTTCCAGCACCACGTGGGGAAGTGCTCGGACCTCTTAATTGACTTCCACACGAAGACAGTCAGTGGACGTCAACCCCCGAAATGGTCTTTTGATGAAATCGATAAAATATACAAATATTTTGAAGAACTGATCCAAAGCCCAGATTTGGCTGTTTTTAGGAAATTTAAGGAAAATTCAAAAAAAGAGAGAAAATGTTTTGACTCTAAAACTGAAGAAATCGAAGAAATGAAAGATTGTCTCAAAACTCAATTGAATTTATTGTCAGAAATTCTCTCGAATTTGAATATAAGAACGAATGGAAAGCGTTTGGAATTAATAGAAGTAATGAAAAAAGTTATTAAAAAATTAAAAATTGACAAAAATTTTGGTTCGACCTCTCATTTCTTTGAATTTGTTGATCAAAGACGGGATACAATAAAGAAGTTGGAAGAGTGGCAAAAGTATATCAATGAAATCATTTTAAAAGAGTCCGAAGGAAAACCTATTCTTGTATCAAATGATGTGGACTTCGAGACACCACAACTTCAATATATTACTGATTATATAATTGACGTTCAGTTTGAAAACAAAATCGAATTAATAGACGAAAAACCATTAGTTGGCTGTCGATGTCTGGACTGCTTTGAATCACAAGACGAGTGCTGTACTGCTATCGTCGGCTTTCCTATGGCTTATAGCAGTCGCGGACTCTTAAGTTCGAAACAATTTCATACAGTTATATATGAATGCAATTCTGAGTGTCTCTGTAGTCAGGAGTGTCCCAATCGTCAGATCCAAAGGGGAAGACTCTTCGAGTTAGAAATTTTTCGCCACCGAAGCAAAACCAAAGGATGGGGTGTAAGGACTCTACAAAAAATAGCCAAGGGATCGTTCATTGCTCGTTACACCGGAGAAGTTATTTCAATAATAGAGGCTGAAAAAAGACCCTCCACTTACTTATTTGATCTGAGCGCACACCTCCATCCAAGTGAAGCCGAATATACATATATAGTGGACGCATCCAATTATGGAAATATGACGCGTTTTATCAACCATTCCTGTGCTCCCAATTGTCGCGTTTTGTTTGCATGGGTTAACCGATCCTTTGATAAATTACTTCCAATAATTGCATTGTTTGCCATTCAAGACATTGAACCGAATGAAGAACTCAATTATGACTACTCAACAGATTTATTAGACTCTTATAATCAAAACACTGGACTTAAATCTCATAAAGAATTGAGCGGATGTTCTAAAGATAATGATTCTGAGGACACATCTAAAAAAAGATCGAAACCCAGACAATTGGCTTTCAAACGAATTGAGTGCGAGTGTGGAGCAGATAATTGTCGAAATTTCTTGTATTCGTGAAAAGCAAACCCAACCAAAACCCAAAGATTTTTAAAACTTTATTTCCTATAATTTGTCGAAAAGTTTTTACTTTATTTTTTGAATTTAAATACACTTTTTTTGTTTTATGTTTACATAATTGGAATAAATCATCAAAAGATTTGTAAATAATCTAATATTTGAAAATATATTTTATTACAATTGTTCTGATGTTTACTCTTTTCAAAAGTGTTTAAAAAATGACCAAAATTTAAATTCAGTGAATTATGTGATATTTGACTTCAAATAAATATTTTAAGAAAATTTATATTTTTTTGGATTCAAAAAACAATTTAATTAAAATAAAGACTTAATATTTAGATTTTATTTTTAAGAAATGCTTTCAATTGAGCGAAACTTTAATTGTAAATAATTTCAATGAAATTCATTGAATTAAATTTAAATGATTTTACAATATTTTCAATAATCAGTGATATTATACTTAAAAGTCGAGTTAACTTAAATATAATTCAGTTTTACGACTCAAATCTTATAATTTTCTTTATTCTATAGTTTTCTTAAATATAGATTTTATTTGATCAAGATGATTTCAGAAAATGTTTATAGGTTGCCTTGATCAAATAACTGCTTTCTTAAATCGAAATCAAAATAATTGATAAATCAAACACAGCTTTCATTTAAAGGATAATAATTGTCAAAAACTTCACACTTTTATTATGGTTTAAATATTCGAATAAATGATTAAAATATAAATGACTTCAAAAAATAGTCGAATAAACGAATTTTAAGAAAATGTTTCGTATATTATATTAAATATCGAAATAAAATAAAATTTCAAAACATAATTCACGGGTATATCAATCGGTTTTCATTTCTGTAATTCAAATATATTTATATTTGTATTAATAGACTATATTTGGGCCGAATTGGACTCATTTGTGATCAAATAAGAATTGGTCGCCATTTTGCACGTTATAAGTGTAGAGCTTTTTCTGATTAAAGCGAAGAAGTTCAGGTCCAACGAGGTCTGACATTTCGTGATCCACATAAAATAAACGCATTTGAGTCGGGGATACCCCAAACATTGTCCTGTTTTTGAAACAAATTTAAGTTAAATAATTGAAAGTATTTGAGGGGTAATAGAAAACTGACCCCAATTGCGATTTGAAATCTGCCACCGATTTATTCAAATTAATTTTTAAAAGTTTTGTATTATTGTTGTCTTCTTCTGTGAGGTCTTTGTTATCACTTTGATTGTAGACAATTTTCACGTCAGCGTATTTCGGGGGAGAAAAGTCGAGTTCCACCAACGGATCAACTCTTCCGTGGATTGATAGCAATGCATAGAATCTAAAAATTGAATTAAAAAAACCTATGAAAACCTCTAATTTGGTTAAAATAAATAAAATGTACAAACCTTTGAGGTTTTTCTTCTGTTTCATTGGTAACATACCATCTGATGAACGCCCGCTCAGCGAATACTCTTTCGTCTGAACTAATATCACTGCCATTAAGGCGTTGAATATTAGGCAAACGTGCGATTAAGTGATGGCGTCTATTTTCTTGGCTCTCAATACTGACGAGAATATTCAGTCCACGACATCGAAGTCGAGTCAATTTTGGCATTTGATTAAGTCTTTCAATACATTCCCAGGAATTGATGGGCCAATTAGTTATGTTAAGACTCTCCAAATTAAGTAAATTATTAATCGCTTCTTCAGGAATACTGGATATATTGCAATCAGCCATAGTTAGACCTTCCAAACAGGGAAAGGCTTTCATTAAAGTCTTGATGTCTTCCCAATCACTTAGTTCTGGATTTCCACTTATATACAGATATTTAAGATTTGGATAATTGAGGTTACGATTGAGCTCAACTGAAGAATAGTTGTTTAGACTCAAATGTAATTCATCGACGCCGGGCATAGAATCCAGTAATGTTTGGACGGCCGGCCACGGAATTCCAGTATTGTTTAGGACAAGGCTTTTAATATTTTCTAGTTTTTGTTTCTCAATGTTTTCAATATTAGGATTCGATAAATCGTTTTCACTTAAATTAATAAATCTGAGAGAAGGCATCGAACGCGTGATTTTGTAGATTTCGTTAATATCTTTGATGTTATTTGAGGCCAAATCCAATTCTTCGACATTTCTACACAATTCTCTTATCTTATTCTCAGAGCCCGCGTTCTTTACTTGACATTTGTTTAAAGAAAGAGCCGGTGGAAGTATTAAGTGGTTGTCTGCAAAACAATTCAATTCTAATAAATAATTTACTCAATACAAAACCCAAATAAAGTCTAACACTTATGGATATAAATTCCACAAACAATGACTTCAAATGCCATTAATTCTATTATTTATATTATATTAATTTGTAAAACAAAACACATTTCCATAAAAAAATATCAATATTACGAACCAAAGTTTAATCATTAATTAATCTCTAATAGAAAATAAATTGCAATTAAAAAGGAATTTAAAAAAAGTAAACATCGAGTTAAAGATGAATATCGAGTAAAGTTTATTAACACAAATACGAGTTCTTATAAATTGAAATTAACTTTTTATCTATTCATTCACTTTTTATATTAATCTAAGAATTCTAAGATTTGTTATCTTTTATGATTAAAAGTTTAACATTTTTAGAGCTATTTTTACAAAGACTAAACTTCTCGGAATAGCTCTTATTCTAGATTTAAAGTGACCTACAAATAGAGGACATCCATAAAATTAAGATAACTAAAAGTTATCAAAAGTGAAAAAAAATTGTTAAATGGAATAAGAGATGACTTAAATACAAGGATTCATATGATTAAAGCAATTTTAAAACTCACTCTTAAATTATACACAATTTTTTGGTGACACTAAACAAAATTGTAAACAAAAGTATAGAAAATATCGTTTATTTTCTTATTTATAATTCTTTTGAGACATTTATATATTTAATTTATAGTTAAACTTTATATCATTTAATTTTTATTTTAATCTTTTAATGAATAATTTAAGAGAACACTAATACTAATACTTATCGATGATTTTTAGGCAGTAACATGGACATTCGGACAAAACTGACTATACAGGATACCTAAGCACTTTATCCTGAGTTCTGACATGTACATTTTAAGGATATATTCCCTAGTTAAACAAAAATTCATAAAAGCGCATTCATCTTGCAAGTTTTTAACAATTATTGTTTTGATAAGAACTTAGTAATAGAATATATAATTAATTTTTGTTTAATAAATGAAAACTTTTTTCCAATTATTTTTTGCAAAAATTAAAGTTTTTCATTAATAACTTTTTAGTGTCAATAGATAAAGATTTGAACCTGCATATTCCTAATCAGAAGTGAAGTTACATCAGTGATGTTATACAGGAAAAAAGTGGAAATATTGGGTCAAATAATAGTTTTTACCAAATTTTTTATTATTTGAAATAAAAAAAATCAAATTAATTCAGTTTTTAGATTAAAATGAATATAAAAACCCAATTATTTAGAGTTCAATGTTTTAATAATTACTTCAAATACTTAAGAAAAGACGATATGTTTTAGACGACAATAAAATATTATTTCAAAGTTTTCTCATACTTTAAATGAATTTCATAATTGACTCTAATGTAGACACTTTTCCCCGACTAAATATTGACCTTGCTAAAATTAAAACTTTCTTTAAAATTCAAATTTGAATATTTTAACGAAATTATATGAATTAAATCTTAGGTTTTATATGAAATCTTAATGAAATCATTTTTAATTTCACTAATATTTGGGTAATCTAGAATGCTTTCCGAGATTATCATGCTAAATCAAATGCAAATTGAGGTTTGAGGCGATTTCGCAAATGAGAGCACTGATTAATGTATAGGAATTTCTCCTTGAATACATTTTACAACTTGTTTGTAGTGTAGACTTTTTTTATGATTTAAATTTTATTTAAACAATTTTTGCATTTTTTACTTAAAAATCATTTGTTTCGATAAAATGAAAACTCCTTTACATAGCTTTTAAGGGAAAAATATTATAGCATAGTAAATGTAGCATGCTTATTTTCACTATTATGATTCAAATTGAATTCTTTTAATTAAGGTTTGATAAAATGCATAAAAATGTTTAGAAATATAAGATTTCGTTTTTGAAATGACTTGAAATTATTGAATGTAATTACTATCAGATGTTTATAACTTAAAACAAAGACTAATAAAGATATTGAAGACAAACAAAATTCATTAGCAATGAATCATTACTTTAACAAAAACTTTGATTAACAAAAGAATGTAATAATGACTTCACTTATTTTCTCCGATTAATTCAAAGATTTTTATATTTAATTGAATAGAAAATTGCGATAAAAAATGGCATTAATTATAAAAATGAAAAAAGTTTTTTAAAAAATTATAAAATATTTGGATTGAATTAAAAAAAATAGATTAAAATTCGATATTTTTTAATTGATTTAAAATTAAAGAACTGATAATTATTACAAAACCTAAACATTAAGTTATTTAATCATTTAATCAATCAATAAGTGGGTAATGTAGTGAAGGCCGAGTAAAGGACATTATGTCTCTCCAATGCACTTATCATATGATTTGTTTGAGGAAATGGTTTTTCAATAATTATCTCATTTTCTGTTAAGAGAACTGTTTTTATTAATAATAATTTTTTAGGTGTTTTTAAACCAGAATTTATTTCTTTATGTATAAAATCTTTTATTCATATCATATGATATGACTTAAAGGCCTTAAATTAAAGTTAAGACATAATATATAAATGAACTGAATTTTATTTAGATTAGCATAAGTTCAACAAAAATGCAAAATCGCAGCGAAAGTCTGAGCAAAGGATTTAAATAAATAAATAAATAGAGCACTCGATGTCTATCATCCGATTCACTATTTATTGCAACTCTTATTAACTTTTGTTTGAATTTTTTTTTTGTAAAATGAATGTTAAGTTTTTATAATAGAAATATTAAAAAGAAAATTAAAAATTTGTCATAAATTTTACAATTATTACATTTTTGCAAATAATTAGTTTTGCACTGAATTAGACCTCGAAATAGAAATAAATTTAAAAAAAATTAATTTCAATTATTTTGAAAAATGTTTTCATTTGAAATAATTGTCGAGAAATTTGGTTCAAATATAAAATATAAATAATTGCAAAACTATACCCGAATGCCTTCCGGGAGAGACCCCTCCGACCACAAAGAGCTCATACGGACAGTCATCGAAGTGATAGTCATTATATCTTTGAAGCAAAACGTCGACCAATGAATTAAAAGACATAATTGCAGTCAAAATGATTTCATGACTGCAAACATCGCAAACATTGAACGCACAAAACGATAAGAAATCAAATTCAAGGATTTTATTTACCGTTTGTTTAGCTTTTTATTGTAAATCCATTAGTTTTGCAAACAATTAAAAAATCAAAAATATTAATAAAAGAAGACTTAAACTATAATTTGAAACACAATTTGATGGGTATTTTAAAAACAAATCATTTAAAAATTGATTTATTGAAACAAAAATGAACTCATTTTCAGTGTTTCGATAAAAATTTCAGTTATTATTTGAACGCAATGTTTATGTTATGCCTGACATAAGAGCAGCTGATTTTACACATAAATTACGTCCACTC
>JAQIXI010001773.1:0-12287 GCA_034700165.1 Galumnidae sp. Gr-Ori-00277 | reverse complement strand
TTAGTAATTGAAGGAACAGGGGGGCTATTTGATAGTAACGGGGAAATATTTCTTCTAATATTAACGAGTAACATATAGTCTTATGTTTGTAAAGGAGGGTTGGGGTGGTTTATGTCTCTCTAGAGACCATTGTTTTTATTAGTAATGGAGAGGACAGGGAGGCTTTTTGCTAGTAACGGGGAAATATTTCTTTGAATATAAACGGGTAACATATATCCTTTTGTTAGTAATAGAGGTTTGAGGATCTCTAGAGACTATTCTTTTTTTTAGTAATGGAGGGGACAGGGAAGCTTTTTGCTAGTAACGGCAGAATATTTCTTTGAATATTAACGGGTAACATATTGCCTTGTGTCAATTTGTCTCAAATTTATCTCTTTATTCGCTCTGAAATAAACCTCCAACACATTTTGATATACTGGATTAAACCCATAAATGTAGTGTTTATTGGCTTTGCCCTCAAACCTTGGTTTATGAAGGTCATGTTATTTTTTTCGATTCTATTTACCTAGATAATAGATCGATATTATTTATAATAAAATAAGTGAAATACCAATAAAACAAAAAGTTAAAAAGTTTTGTTTTTGTAGTATTTGAAACTAAACACGGTTTTCGTAATAAATCAACATGGTAATCTTGTAAATGCGAGCTAGCAAAATTACCTAACAGTATATTATATTATTTCAAATAAAATGATTTCATTGCAGTTATGTCTTAAATTTGTTTCTCATAAATATTTTTTTAATTATAATTAACTAAATTAAGATAAAAAATTCAAAATTTAGAATTTATCTTTTTATCAAACTTTTGATAACTTGGATAAATTTTTGGTTTATTAAAATATTTTAAATAAATAAGACTTAAAAATTAAATTTAAATATATTAACTGTCTCTTAAAATTTTCTCGCATATACAGCAGCCAAACTTGTTAGTTTTTAAAGAAATTTATTTAATATTTTTAAACATTATTTAAAAGTTACAGTTTTATCAAATAAACAAAAAAATATTAAATCGTAATTTTTTTCATTTACAACTTAATGGTAATTTGATAACTAAACCACATTATTCACATTATTAATATCACAATTAACTAATTGTAAGGAACTGATATAGGAATTAATAGCAGAGATGACAAAAGAACTCGATCCTAAGGGGTGCCAGGTGATTACTCGTTGTCGGCTCAGTGGAAATTAAGAGGTTTTAAAAACGCTAAAAATTGCATTTTAGGTGTTTTTATATGTTTCAATGTATTTTGAAACACATAATAGTGTCAAATAATTCTGTTTGCAATGAATTTGTTTCTCATAAATATTATTTTATAATATTGTCTTTTTGAATAACTTTCATTTAAAACATACATAAAATTTTCAATTTATCCTTGATAATTTTGATAATTTGAAATGTTTATTAAAATAATTTGTATAAATTAAAAACAAACAAAAGAAAGGTTTGAATAATTACTGATAGTTACCATCTTCCAAAATTATCACCAATTAAAGAAATATATTTAATATTTTTAAAAATTATTTAAAAGTTGCAGTTTAATCAAATAAACACACAATAATAAATAACTTTATTCTAATGTGAATTGGAATAGGGCCCCTGCCCTGTCAGTACCCTGGTAGTCTAGTAATCACTCATATATTGACAGACGATTAGTCGACTAAAAGACACGTCAGAGATGAGCCTTCGACTCATCTCTCAATTCACTTATTAGTCGTTTATATAATTATTTTTGTATTTAGTTTTTGACTCAAATTTATATAATTTCTGATTAATTGTTAATTACTTTTCTGTAATAATTAGTGGACTAAAACTCTTAAACTTCAGTCGACTATTCTTTATATAAGTGCTGTGAAATAGTCTAACTAGATCAGTCGTTAATATGCCTTAGAAGTGGTCAGTCGATGGCTATAACCGTAGTCTTGGCTTAGGCCAAGACTGTCTTAATTGTGTTAAACGTTAAAAGTGTATTAATTCGACTAAAAGTATTTTCTTTAAATAAAGTGTTATTTTGTCTAAAAGTCTTGTTTTTAATTGTATTCAATTTAATTCAAAATCGACTAAAAACTACAAATGGTTTCAATTTGAATGAAAGTGGTCTCAGCACTGCTATCGGCGATATTGGCGTCACTGTCAGGCCAACAGTCGGTAAATATAGTCGCCAATCATATAATGTGGCAAATAGAGGACTCAATAATCGCTGAAGGCTGGACTTGGCAGTGCCCTCTCACAGATACCTGGTACACGCCCCCACCGATGGTCCAGGAGCTCTGCCGCAGAATTAAAACATCCATTCTTTTAAATAAAGAAATACATATAAACAAATGGAAAGTTTAAAAATTATCTTATTAGAACCATAAATCATTTTTCTTAATAAAGGAACATGCTACACGTAATTTCGAGTTAGAAGACATTCATATTAATCAATGGCTATAAAATTTTTAATTATGTTAAACACTAAAATACAAAAAAAATTGGTTGTAATTCCAAATTTTGAGTGATTTTTTTGATACCATATTTTTGGAAAAATTAATATTAATTAAATAAAAATTAATAACTTAGTCTTGTTAATTATGTTTTATAATCAAATATTTCTTTAAAAAATCTTTTCTAATATTTGATAATCATAATCATATGATGTCTAGCATGGTTTTAAAATTTATTTTTTATATTTCCATTAAGTTGATTAAATGTAAATTAAAATAATTTATATTAAAAAAAATAAATGATTAATTTACATGTATCTAATTTATGATGTATCTAATTAATAATGTATCTATTTATGATTTTTTACAGTTTTGTTTACAAAATTCAATTTATTAATTGATTGTAAAAATAATTTTTATAAAAAATATAACAAATAATACATTTAAATGTTATTATCAATTTAAATATATTTTAGATAATTATTTCTATTACGTTTCAAAATGCTAACAAATAAACTTGATCATTTAATTTTATTTTCAACTTTTTTATCTGACATTCAAAAAAATTAAAATATTATTTTTTAATCTCTAATGATTAATTATATTAAATAATAAATGGTTCCTGTTTACTTATATAAATAAGAATTTTAAAAAGATTTTGGATAAATTATAGAATTTAAAATTACTGTAAAACTGTAATATTGGTTATAAAAAGAATGACAAATTTATGTACTCCCACCCGGGATGCCGATTTATATTTTAAGAGGGTCGGCTACTCCTCCGTGCAACTCCTGTGGAGGAAACACACAAGTTGGACTACCCGGGTTTTAAGTCAGCGGGTTCGGACCGGGAATTCTGAGGCCCAACTGAACCTTCTTTAATCGGTCTCAAACTAGTGCCCGATCTCCACAGACTTTGCCGGGTCTGCGGTTTGGCACCAGCCGGACCGATTAAAGTACGCCCAGCCGAGGCTCGAACTCACCTCCCTGAGCCCAGCGTGTTAAGCCATTGAGTGACGCCTTTAACCACTGCGCCACTCAGCTCTCATACTGTTCACAACGCATTCCTCAGCTCTTTTTTTGCTCTTATTTTTTGCTTATATTTTTTGTTTATAATTTTTTTTTCTTATAATTTTTTGTTTATATTTTTTTTGCTTATAATTTTTTCTCTTATTTTTTCTCTTATTTTTTCTCTTATTTTTTCTCTTATTTTTGTTCTTATTTTTTCTTTTTTTCAGTTTATATTTTTTTCAGTTTATTTTCTTCAATTAATTTAATCTTTTGGTAAATTTTATTCTTTTGTTTACAAAATATTAACACTTTTTCTTCACAGTTATTTAACGTATGGTAATATCCAGATAGTAACAGGTATAACTTCAGAGGAGACACAACTAATTGTCTTACTTTTTGGTTCCATATGAAGAGTCAAGACTGGGAAAGGAATACAGTGTTTGAGCCAATATTCAATTGTTTTAGCAATTATTTTATTTAAATTATATAAAAACTGTTAAAAGCAATTTATTAATTATTTTGGTTTAAAATTTAAAAGTAGTTTGAATTTTAAATTAAATCTATATATAAAACCAAAAAATTGAATAATACTAAACACGATGTTATAGAAAATATAATTTAAGATAAATTTTTAAATTCCCGATTTTATTCCCAATTTTAGAACTTTTTATATCTCGATTGCCGCCCGATTTCAAAGGTTTTAACTCCCAATTTCTACTAAGTCTGGTGATGAACATTTATTTGAACAAGTTCAAAAGTCAATAAATAAGATATGGTGTGCAAATATTAAATGCTTTCACTTTTTAATGAGATAATTATAAAATTAATAATTTAGCTTATTTATAAATTTATTACCAGAGTATAAATTAAAATGAAAATCTATACTTATTTACAAATTATTTATTATTGTTTATTTAATAAAACTGTAAATTTTAAATAATGCTTAAAACGTTAAAATATAATTTATTTAATTCGTAGTATATTTGGCAAATGAAAGTAAGTATCTATTTTTAAGGAAATAATTATTTTGTTTTTTATATTCATTTGTTAAAATTTATATAAAATATTTAAAACTTTATCAAATTATCAAATTTATCAAGGATAAATTTTTGAAATGTTTTATATCATAACAAACAAAATTAAATTATATTAATTTCCATTAAAAAATTGATCCAAAATATTTACTCGAGTTTTTGAATTACAACATCTTTTTTATTTTTATTTTTTTAAATAATTTTTTGATTTTAATATAATAGTATATAACTTATAAATAAAATTCAATTCATTGGAATATTTGATAACATTTGCTAACTCACAATAAACGAGTACCATGTTGCATTTGTTTTAAACAACGAGATTTGTTTCGAATATAACAAAAGCTAAACTTAAATATGAATTTCTTTATATGTATTTCGAACCTTTTTATAATTAATATTTTTAACATTAATTTGTAACGATCGCTTTTTTTATTCAGATGTTTTTCTATTAAAAGTTTAAATAATATTTTATTTTTATTGATTAAGACTCGACTCAATAAATAATTAAATTAAGTTATTTTTATTAAAATCTTTAACATTTGAAACACTTTTGATATAATAACTATCAAAACATAAAATTTAATTATGATTATCAAATATTTGAAATGATTTTATAAAGATAATTTTATTTTATTATAAAACATAATTAACAAGATTAAATTTTTATTTTTTCCAAAAAATTTTATCGAAAAAATCACTCAAAAGGCATGTCATACCTTTTAATTGATGGTCATTGAATTAAATTAAAATGTTTGTGCAACATTCTCTGATTCATATAAATATGAGATTTGAAAAACTTATTTTTATAAATTTTAAAACTTTAACAAAATACTATTATTTAATTATTTATTCCTCATTTTGAGCATGATCCCTAAAATTAACCATGATTAATATAGGCATCAATTTAAAGCTCTTTTTATTTACAATAAGATTTTAAATAAAAGTCCTTGGTTATTTTCTGGCAACAGTCTGAATTTTAACAAAGTTTGAATCTTATAAAAATGGCAAGAATTAGTGTTTTAAAATTGAGAAATTGGGCTTGTTGTAGAATTTTAGCCATTTAAAGATTTTATCAAGTTAAATTGTCGCCCGAAATGTGATTCGTTTGACACCAAAGAAAAGTTGAATTGAAAATGAATTGAAAATCAATTGAATCAAAAACTGTTTATTTGAAAAACAAAAGAAATGTGAAAAATGAGTGTATGAACCGTTGAGTTTGAATGTCTGAACACAACTGTCGTGAACAAAGGTTGAACTGCTGCTTAAAAAGGGTTGAAATGCAACGGAAAAGAGTTTGAAAATTTGAATGAGAGCTCAGCACTCATTGGCTATGAGTGGGAGACCTCTGATGAGCGACACCCCCCCCCCGTTGAAAGGCTTCGAGCCGTTCGTCCAACTTTTGTCCTGCTATTGATTCGAATGATGATTGTTCTTTGCGTGGAGTGTGTTGTGAATGTGATTTGCTATCGAATGGCGAAAATGTGTCTCAAATGCATTGAGTTTTCGTTTCTTTCGACTTGTTTTGTCTTGTTTTGTGACCTGAATAAAGGGATGAGTGGACGCGCTTTTCTCTGAATGGTTACGCATTTCATGGAATTGGACATCGACTTGAGGTGCCACTGAAGGCAAAACGATTGACTCGAGGCCGTCATCGCTGGAAAACGTGAGGTTTAGAGCAATCGTTGTTTTCTTCAAGTCTTTGTCATCCAATTTGTGGTTTTCGTTGATGTGATTCTTGGAGTTTCGAGAAATCAAATCAGTGTTCTCGAGAAGTTGTGTCAAATGTTTGAGTGCTTCAATGATTTGCTGATTGGATTGTGTGTTTTCATTGATCTTGATCAATTTCTGGTCTGAAGTTCCTGTCATGTGATGAGTGGAGTCAAGTGGTTGAAGAGAAAAACTTCCTGAAGCATTGATTTTTCCAAAATCGACACCGAGTCCAGCTGCCTTGGCTATGTCTATTCCAAGAAGCATGTCATGCGCGAATTTGTCCAACACTTGAATTGGGAATTGAAATGTGCGACCTCCGATTTGAATATCGGCATCAAAGGCGCCAAGAGTCTTCGCGACTCCATCGAAGTGTTTAAGCGGTATAGCTCTCTCCGAATCCCATTTGAATCCGTTTCGCTCAGCCGCACCTTTGGAGATGGCTGTGAGCGTGGATCCAGAGTCCAGGAATGGTCTGAGGCGTTTTCCGTTGACCAACACATCAAAGTGCACGAAGTCTGAGGCTTGGAGTGTGTGATTGATTTCATTGGTTCTGTTGGCAGAGGTTGAGTTTGATTGTGATTCCATTGATTGGTATTTCTTAAAGCGAGGACAATCACGCTTCCAGTGGAGTTCTTTGAGACCTGCAAGTGATCGACAGACAGGGCAGGGGTCTGTCGGGGGTTTTGAAAAATCAAAACGTTTGAACGGTTTGTCTACTTTTTGAAAGAAAGTGCTTTTGTCTGATCCGTTGTCTTTGTCGCTGTGATGAATGTCTCCCTTTTCGCTTGAGGAAGAATTTGGACCAAATGTTTTGAGCACAGAGTCGATGGCTAAAGCGATTGCTAGCCATTTCTCTGGAGTTTCCGGGTTTTGAGCAGTGATCTGACTCTTCATGTTCTTGTCAGTCAGACCTCGGGTGAGGAGAGCCACTTGATTCTTGTCATTCTGTCCAGCGAGATCCATCAGTCGACGCTTCTCTGTGAAGTATGACTGGATGGTCTCGTTGGGTTTGAGTTCACGATCAAAGGCTTCCATGAGATGATTGTGTGTTTGTTGTCCGAAACGAGTGATCATCTTTTGTTTGAGTTGATCCCATGTGAGAGAGTCCTGAATTGGACCAATTTCGCGAACAATCCAAGTCATGGCATCGGCCTCACGTGTCGAAAGAGAGCAACGAAGCGTTGTTCATCTGTGAATCCTCTTGTGATGAGCTCGAGCATACCGAGCCAGTCTTCAACTTTGATTAAGGGATCGTTTCCTGTGAAATCATTGCAGAGCCGACCTGTTGTGGCCGCTCTCTCTTTTGACCAATTGTTGCTTTGAGAGGCTTGTGCTGTTCCAAAATCAATTCGCTCCATGCCTTGAGTTTGTGGTGCGCTCTGAGCCACAATCCGATTCCTGTTGGAGCTGATCCTTGGAGTGGTTTGTCTTTGAGTTGAGGGTCGAGGCACTCTTGGAGTTGCTCTGAACCCTGACCGCGTTGTGGGCATTGTTTTTCAATTTTTTGAGACAATTGTCTTCAGCCGTGAAAATTGTTTGAATCCTTTACCGACTGCGCCACTTAATGTCGCCCGAAATGTGATTCGTTTGACACCAAAGAAAAGTTGAATTGAAAATGAATTGAAAATCAATTGAATCAAAAACTGTTTATTTGAAAAACAAAAGAAATGTGAAAAATGAGTGTATGAACCGTTGAGTTTGAATGTCTGAACACAACTGTCGTGAACAAAGGTTGAACTGCTGCTTAAAAAGGGTTGAAATGCAACGGAAAAGAGTTTGAAAATTTGAATGAGAGCTCAGCACTCATTGGCTATGAGTGGGAGGCCTCTGATGGGCGACAAAATAACATATAAAAATATATTAATTCCAATTAAAAATACAAATTTTAGACATTTTCATAAAATTCAAACTTTGTTAAAATTCATACTGTTACCAGAAAATAACCAAGGACTTTTATTTAAAATCATGTTGAGAATAAATTACAACCAGGAATTACAACCGATTTTTGGATTTTATGCTTTTAGTGTTTAATAACATAATTAAGGTTTTTATAGCAATTGATTAATAAGTATGTTTGCTAACTCGAATTTATGAGAAGCATGTTTCTTTATTAAGAAAGATTAGTTTAGGTTCTAATACGACAATTATTAAATTTTCTATTTGTTTATATGTATTTCATTATTTAAAGTAATTTATGTTTTCAATTGACATTAACATAAAGTTATTTATTATTTTTGTGTTTATTTGATAAAACTGTAACTTTCAAATAATGTTTAAAAATATTAAATATATTTCTTTAATTGTTAAGATATTTGGTTAAGTGACACATTCTACAAGTATCTTAAACGTTACGTTTGTTCAATTTTAATTTATACAAGATATTTAAAAAAACATTTCAATTTATCAAAATTATCAAGGATAAATTGCAAATATTATGTATATTCTAAAAGACAATATTATAAAATAATTTTTATGAGAAACAAATTCATTTCAAACAAAATTATTTGACACTATTCAAAATACATTAAAACACCTAAAATTGGATTTTGAAAAAAAACACTAAAAATCGCTAAAAATCGCATATAAAGCGTTTTTTAAGTTTTTCTCCTCTTAAATACATAAAACTCAATCAAATCCAACGTATTTTATCACTTTTGGAGCATAAAATCAAGAATTTTTGACAAAAAACTACTTTTTTAAAAGTTGTGAAAAGTTAAAGTTTGAAAAAAGTCACTCTAAAAACTCGTTTTTGACGTTTTAATGCAACTTTGTTGTGTTTTCTGTTACTTTTCTTAACAAGTACAGCTAACTTTTGGATTTTTCGCTAATTTTTTTCCCGATTTTTCAATAATTTAGGTAAAAATCGAGCCGGAAGGGGTCCCCTCGCGCTCATCCCAGGGGGGTATTTTGCCGATTTTCGGCTCCAGGGGGGGTATTTTGGAATACTTATTTGCCATTCCTGATAATATATTTAAGTTTAATTTTTAATTCTAATTTATTTAAAATTTGTTAAATAAATAATAAAATTATCCAAGTTATCAATGATGGAACCTATTGGCAATTATTATAAACCTTTATTTTTTTGTGTTTTTGATTTATATAAATTATTTTAATAAACATTTTAAATTATCAAAATTATCAAGGATAAATTTCGAATTTTAAGTATATTATTGTTATAAATGAAAGTTTTTCTAAAAAACAATATTATTAAATAATATTTATGAGAAACAAATTCATTGAAAACAGAATTATTTCAAAAAAGAAATATTTTAAAGAGTTATTAATATATGAAATTTATTTAATAAAACTGTAATTTTTATATAATGTGTTAAAAGATTAAATATATAGCTTTAATTGAAACTTAATTTTGATTGTTGTCACAATTTTCATTTTGAACATTACTTTTATACCTTCGAAGCCAACATTGGATGCACTCCATTTGTCCCCATCTCTCCTGTAATATTTATTAGAACAAAATTATTTTAACCTCAAATATGGTTTTGGTCAGATTTTTGATATCAAAATATTTTTGAATTATCAAATATATTTTTCTAATAATTTGATAACACGTACATTTAAGTATGAATTACATTTAGGCAAGAAGAATATTTAGCAAATTTTCTTATTGTCAATAAAAAAATGGCATCAAAATCATCACATTTTTACTTATTTAGATTTTGAGAATAAATCTGAATATTCTATAAAACTGTAATTTTTATATAATGTGTGAAAATATTAAGTAAATAGCTTTAATTGATAACTTAGTTGGACTGTTCAAAATGTTACGATCTTGAAAATTTCTTTTATGCACTCGAAGCCAATATTGGATTTATTCCCTTATCTCTTGTAATATTATTCTTGTCAAATGAGTATTAAATGAGTTATTAATTATCAGGGGTCGGCAAGAATATTCGAATCATTTTTTACAAGTTATAATTTAATAGTCAATAAAAAATAATTGATAATTTACTTCTTTGTATAAAAATTGCATCCTATGGCAAGTATCGAGAGGGTTATAGCTATCTATAAAATGTCAAAAAATAAATGTTTTTTGGTAAAAAAATGTGCAGGGTCTAATAACCATTGCTTTATTATTAACCACACCTTCAATATTAACAACTCAGATATTAATTGATATAAAAATTTGCAAGTTCTTTAAAGATGTTATTCTAAGTTAATATATTAATTGCCGTACAAGGAGCAAAATTATCATGTACTTAGAAATTCCTTTTTCCCTATACCAAGATATGTTCGATGGATTTTCAACAAATTTTTTTATTGTCAACAAGAAATGGTATCGAAATCGATGACAACTTTACTTAGGTTTTGGAACAAATACACTTTAAATCTATTACATTATTAATCATTAAATCAATGAATGTATTGTGCTGATTCATTTTACATGAGTTACATAGATTGTAATACTATGAGTGATTAGTTGTGATTATCGGATACCACCACTAAAATTTACTTATTTTGTTTATATACATCTCATTCATAGGTTTTATTTGTATTATCAATATTACAGTTTATAATAAATTAGTTATTAAAATAGATTAAGTATTTCTATTATTAATAATTTTATTAATTATTGAAGAAAAATTAAAATATTTAATAAATTAAATCTAAACTTTGAATTTATTAAGAATAGTAGTGAAACAGAAAATGATTTGATATAATAGTAATCATGTATTGGTTAGAACTCGTAGTGAGTCATGGGATATATGTTTAGACAATAGAATCCAATTCGAGGACCAGACAGACATTCAATGAGTGGACCAACTTTTGGTTTTTAATTCTGGTTTATTCTCAACAATGAATTTGTGGAGAAGTGGTAACGTTTTGTGGACCAACTCTATATCATTAACGCATATATTGTTCAGATTAAGATTAATTAAACTCAACAAGACAAATATTATTCCTGAAACTAATCTTACATGAAATTTAGTATCTTGCTCATTTATTAAACGAAGAACTAATTGTAAAACAGGTGTTATCCTATTTTAAACAATAAATATTACAATTATTTTAATTAAAAAATAATAATTTTATCTTATTTTTGTTTATTCTGTGTTTATTTGATAAAACTGTAACTCTTAAATAATGTTAAAAAATATTAAATATATTACTTTAAGTTATATTAAACATTGTCTTAGATTTTTAAACATTATTTTAAAAATAATAATCAATAGCAATTTTAAACCTTCCTTTTATTTTTCGGGATCGGGATTTCTGCGGGTTCTGCCGGAATCGGGAGTCCCGTTTCGGAGCCTAATTAATATGACGGATAATTTACAACAAATATTTTAACTAGTGAAAGTTTAAAATCTAATAGCTTGATAAATAATATATTGTTATAATATGGTTTAATTTTATTTTCACTAAATATTTGCATTTTTATACTTAAAATGAATATCAAAGACATTAGAAAACACTTATAATCACATATTTATTTAATTAATGATATTTAGTTATTAATTAACTTAATTAAATCTTATTAATATTAATTCAATATTTTTCAAAACAAAAATTAATTAATTAATATAATTATAATTATGAATAAGAAATTATTTTTGTTTTGTGTTATATGTTTTCTGTTTGTTTACTTTTTTATATTTCATTACTCGGATAAACGTGTAAGCTATTATTATATAATTTACCAAGATCAATTAACTACAACAACTGAAGAGACAGGTATTATACAAAATATCTAAGAATATAATTAAAGTAATTAAAAATATTTTAATTAAATTTATTAATTTTAGTAAAAGTCATATACGAAGAGAAAGAAATATTAGAGCAAAATGAAAGTTATATTGAAAATGCACAAGGTAACTTAAATAGTATAAAATTAGATTAACAAGGAAAGATTTTTTGGAATTATTTTTTAAAATATATGAATAAATAAAAATATAAAATTTTTCAAGTTATTTAAATGATAAAATAAATTTTAATTACTTTTTACTTAATCAAGATAATATTAATTCAGATAAAAATAAAGCATTTTTGGTAAACACTAAGTATTGCCAGATAATTCGATGGCCAACAATTGACCATGATGTTTTACCTCTGTATGAGAATAGGACTAACGATACGATTAAATG
>JAQIXI010001772.1:0-12288 GCA_034700165.1 Galumnidae sp. Gr-Ori-00277 | reverse complement strand
AGAGAGAGAGAGAGAGAGAGAGAGAGAGTGAGAGGGAGAGAGAGGGAGAGAGAGAGAGAGAGAGGGAGAGAGGGAGGGAGGGAGAGAATTTTTATGGACTCTTTCCATACGTTACCAGTAAGTACAGGTATATAGCAAAGGAATGAGCCATAAGTACCGGTAAACTAAACTAAAAGACTAAATCTCGACATAAATCAGATTCACTGATATTTTTCCTCAATTTTATAACTTTCACTTAAATAAACACTTTATTAGTAATAATAATTGTTTAGAATTGGAGTCAGTGCAACACTCAGTGCAAATTACTAATATGACCATGATGATAAAGTAGTCATATTGAATATTTTATTCAACCTTGATTATATATCAAATAAGAAAATAAAAATTTCTACCATTAAAAATGAAAAAATCAACAATAAAAAAAAGAGGGATGTCCTTGTTATTTTTTTTTCTTCTTAAGAATTCTTAATCATAAAGTCTTATATGACATTCAACTATGAAGTTTAGTCAAATGATGACCTATTAAATTTAAGTGAATCATTGAAAATCTAGCAAAACTGTAAAGTACTGAAAATGTGTAAATTATAATTTCCAAATTTCTTGAACTTGAAGAGAACAACCAAGGTTAAATAAATAAATAAAAGTTGAAAAATATGTTTAATGATTAAAACTTTAGTCAAATATTTGCCTTTTATTTAACTCATATTTCTATTGAATTTTGATTTCATTTGAATTTCATTCACTTTTGTTTGAACTAAAAAGGAGTGCAAATCGATTCTCTTCTCTTTGAGAGCTTTGCCATTGATTTTACCAACGATTATATCAGTGATTAAAATCATTTTAAAGAAACATTTACCTTATAACATTTGAAATAATAAATTTAATAAACTTAATCGATCATTTATTTAAGACTAGATTAGATCCGAAGGAAAATCGTTTTTAATATTCTTTTTTTAATTTTATTGATATTATCGTAATTTTATAAACTTCTCATTTATGGATATCGAAAAAGCTTTGGAGGACTTTGAAATTGAGCTCAAATGTTATGAGGTTGACCTCGATGACATTATCTACGATGACAGCCTCGACCACCTTATTACTGATGAGCTCTTGGCTTCCATAGAAAAAGGGACTCCTTATCCCATTGAAAAGACGACTGATTCCATCGAAGAGGCGAATGATTCCATCGAAGAGGCGACTGATGACATCGAAGAGGCCAATAATGAATGGCAAGAGGCCACTGATTCAATGGAAGAGACCACTGTTGACACGTATGAGTTGAGCGCTGAAGACTACGAGCGACAGATAATTGAACAAAAGAAAAAGAGAGAGGAATACCTCAAATTAAAAGCAAAGCGTAGGCAAGAGTCAAAAGTGGATCGTCTCAGAGATGTAATGATGGAAAAAGAAGAACTCGAACTCCAAAGAAGGTTCAAATCAGATGAGAATTACGACTCAATGAATGGTGAAATAGTAGTCAAAAATAAGAAACAGAAGACGAAACCATTGAAGAGAATCGACACAAATGTCACTTTTAATAGGAATGTCTCCGATAAGGCACTCAAAAGAGAAGTATTGGTTACAACTCCGGTATCCGTTCAAAAGAAATTGAGAAAAGATCCGATGAACGCACAGCTCCAAGTATTTGGCTTAACAACAGTTCTCATTAGAAATCTGTCGGATGAGACAAATGAGTTCACAATTGATTCTTTGTGTCGATGCGTTGGACAGGTTTTAGGCGTTTGTATTACTTTAGAGGGTGGGGTCCGTAATGCTCTAGTCAGATTTGAGTCCGCGGCGGACGCACTGCTCTTCAAATGCCAATACGATTATTACAAATTGGACTCGACACACATCAGGACAAGTCTTATTCCGTAAAATGAGTCAACACATATGAAACGCATTTTTAACTTTTTTTTAAGTTTTTTTTTATTTAATTTTTGTTTTAAATTCTCTTTTTATGAAATGTTTTTTTTAAAAGTATTTTTGAAAACTAACCAATAATTTTATGAAATGTTTTCAGAGGAAAAATCAATTGAATGTTTGTTTTTATTAATGCTTTAGAAATATTACCTCGAATAAAATATTCTTTGACATTGATTTGAGTAAATTTTAATGTCTAACTCTTTGGGCGCGTCCTCTCCAGACAAAGGCTTTACTCCTTTAAGTAATAGACATTTTAATTCAATTATAAATAAAAGCTTTGAATAAAATATAAGTCATTTGTTGTGAAATCATCTAAATTATTCAACAGGAATTTCTAATCTATACTAGCTCAATTGTGACCCAAAATCATTACTTAGATAAACCATTTCTCACTAATAATAGTATCAAGTACATTCTTGGAAACATAAGTCTATTTATACCGTTTTTTTAGTATTAATGACTCCTTTATGAATAGCCGACAAAATATTAAAAAAAAGAGATAAAAGTTTTTAATATTTTTTCTTTTCATCAGATAATTAGTACTTTTAATAAAAGTCTTTAAAATAAAAAAGTCTTTTAAAAAGTATTTGATTCTAACTTTTTTTTTATAATAAAAACCTTTTATTTTTTTAACTCCAATTAATTCTGTGAAGATATGAACCACTGATTAAAAGTCAAAGAAAAAGAAACTGAAATTCAACTGAAAAGTAAAAATACTCATAAATTTGTAGATTTTATTATTAATTACGTTATTATTTCATATGATTTATGGCATAAACAGAAAGCCTTTCTCTCTTTGTGTTTATCTTTAAGGAATTACTATCTTAATAGTATTAGATTAGTTGCAAGATGTTAATGATGAATCACACCGAACAGTTCAAAACTTCTTTAAGTAGTTTGTATTTATTCAGCTGTGAATTTGTTTCAATAAACTCTATTCTGAGTTAAATGTATTACGAAAAAAGAAATTGTATTACAATTAAACAAAAGACTATTTCCTATCAAATATTTTATGAATTCTTTTCAATTTATTCAATGAAAAAAACAGTTAAAATAAAATTTAAAAATATTTCAAATATTTTTATTCTAAAAATCAAATTTTTATTATAAATCAAATGAAAAATATTTACACAAAAAAAAGTATTTTATGATAAATAACTGAATACTCTTCACATTTACATTAAAATTCATGAAATATTTAAATAAATATACAATTAAATTATGATCTTGGTTAGTTAGTTAGTTAGTTAGTTAGTGCTCTTTTTAGACCAGAGAACTGAATCTGTCTCTGAAGTGTTCGTTCCAAAGGGCTAATTGAGTGTCACTTCTCGAGTTTAAATAATTGGTCTGACCTCTAAGGTCGGGGTTAAATCTTCTAATTGTTGTGTTTATATGTTTATGTCTTCCTCTTAAGTACTTAATTCTGAGTAAAATCATTCTGTAAACACTCCTTTTGACAGTGAATGCAACGAAAATGAACGCACCATTGAGTCCGTGCAAGAATATTGTCGGATATGTAAAAATAGGCGTTTGAGTAAAAAGTGCAATAAACCAAAATATCCAGGTAAAGCCCAAAATAGCGATCAGTTTCATGTAAAGTACTAAACGATCCGTGACTTTTGCTTTTGATTTGGTGGCAAAACGGGTCTCATTTGCCGTCCGTCGCAACAGTCGAGCCGTTATTATGAATAGAATAACATTTACTAATAGTATAACACAAACGGGAATAAAGAAGAATATAAGGATTGACGTAAAATGACTGATACCACACGTGACCAGACCTGGAGATTAAATCATTATATTTAGGACAAGTATTTCACAAAATTTTATTGATTTTTCAATTAGTGCTGTTTTTTTGTGCGTTTACGGAATGGTTTCCTATTTTTGTTTATTTCTAATTTGAATCAAGAACAATTTATCACTTTTAGAAGAACTCTGGGATTTATAAACTGGGATTAAAAAATTAAAGACTGATTACTAATCAATGATTAGTATTAGAATTATAAAAATAATTTATTTTAAAGAATTAAATCCCTTAAAAAAAAGGCTCATTTATCCAATTTTTAGTCTACGCTATGAGAAACGAGCAAGCACATAAAATACAGTATATGACATTTGAATGAGTAAGGATGTTTTTATTTATAAAATAGTTATGAATCATAAGTTATGAAATATATAATTAACTTTCCTTTGAATAGCATAATGTCAACAAAATATTAAAAACCCATTGAAAGGGTTCAATCTTGGTAAAAACATAACGGTTTATCTGATTTAGTACATTTTCTTGGTCAGTACATTCCGTAAGTATAAAGAAATATTTGGCCCTGTTGCTAAATGAGAAATCCTGACTTAAATAAGTAATGGTAATACTTAACAGCTATATTTAGCGCCTAGATCAATTGAGAAACATTTCAAAAGAGGAGTGGGATATCTAAGATTAGGTCACAAATTGTTAATGTTTTTGATGGGTATTTATTCTTACCGTAAGAGGGATTAAATGGTGAATCAAAGTCTGTATTGGACTGAAGGATAAGCGTAAAGATTACTATAAAAGACGGCATAAGCCAACCATACAAAGAGTACATTAAAAACTTTTGATTTTCTTGACTTTTGATTTTGATTATTGAAATCTTGAATTTTAGAGCTCTGGTAAATGTCTTATACACATCGAATGCCAGGACATTCATCCAGAAGAAGGCAGCTGTCAATAAACAAGCAAATTATTGGAATTTTTTTTATGTATTGCAATGTATTGTTTGATATATTTTTCGACTAAAATATGAGATTTCTTTTGTAATTAATTAAAATAAATTTATCTGTGATTTCATTGCGATTTGTTTTTGTTTAATTCATTAGAGAAAATGTTATGTTTTTATAAGAAGTGTGTGCAGAGTGAGAGAGAGAGGTACGAACCAGATTATTCCGGTTCATTTAGTGTTTATTTCACTTCTCATGAATCAAATAATGAGACGAAAAAAAATGTTTTTGAGATAAGAAATGACAAAAAAGAGTCTCATTTTTTACTATTTATAAGAATTTGGATTTTTCTTTGAATACTTTGAATGCATTTGAATGCATTCATAAGAGGTTCAGTCATGAGAAGTACCGCAACTTTTTTTTCCATTTATTTTCTTGTTTTAAATCATCCGATAAACTGAATATGAAAGAGTGCACTCATTTTGAATGAGTATCGCCACATTAATTGAACATGCTCATTAACTAGAATCTAAATGATCTCTAATAACGATTGACGACCAAGATAAAAACTTTACGAATACAATAAAGTATTTTTAGTAAAGACTTACCTAAGAAGGAATATAATCTAATTATGGCAACAGAGATGCAGAGGGTATCGGTAGGCGAGGGCTCAATGTGTAGCGATAAGACAAACGTTATGGCAGCTGATAATAGGGATAATGACAGTGACATCAGACACTTTCCGGGAGTGTTCCTTAGTTTGGGCACAAAGCCATACACTATTAGATGCATTGTTAGACAGACAGCAGAAATGCCCAAGCACAACTCTAACATTAACCTCATATGTGGTAACATAAAAGGTATCATAAGTATACTTTGGTGGACACTTTGACGCAAAGAATTGTCATAATAATGACCACTAATTTTATTGATATTATTATTATAATAGCCATTCACTTGACTACAGCTACTGTTTGTACAGTTTGTCATATTGTGAGCCGTGACCACACTTTCATTAAATTGCAGTCCAATTGTCTGTTGAGAAGTGTTGAAACTCTGGACTAATGATGTCATAAAAATTAACAGTTCTATAGTTGGCATTAATTTCATAATTGATATCATAATCTGATAGTAGTGTCGTTCGCATTGATTCTTAAATAAGAGTCTATCGATGAATTTGTCTTGATCATACACGGAATTTGCATGATGTCCTTGGCATTCGATTCTAATTCGGTTATAACTGAAGCACTCGATTATTAGATTATTTTTCTATATTTATTCAGAGGTTTTTTTTGATAACTTTTTTTTATTTTCAGTTATTATCATCCGGTTTGAATTTCTTAGATATTCTGTTCAAACCTGAGCTCAGGGCTCAAGTAATGGCTTTAATACTACTCTTTTATTTGTATAAAAGTTGTCTGAAAACAAATCTAACAAAAAAAGCATAAAATAAACATTTGGTCAAAAACTCTATTATAAAACTTTAATATTATTTATTCTTTTTATTATTCAATAGTTTTGTATTCAATGGTTTTTTGGGTTCAATTCTAAGAACAATCATTTGGTTTCGCAATAGTTTTTTCAAAACAAGAGTTCATTCAATTATTGAAAATGATTTGTCGGCAATTTTTGCACAAATTCTTGAAATAATCCCAAATTAGAGAGAAAATACATGCGGGATAAGTTTAGTTGTACTGAACTATTATACTGAACTGAAGCACAGAATAATAGATTGCTTTTAAACTTAATGCTTAAATACTTGAAGTCGTGCACACACTTCTCAAAGTACTGAACATAAACTGTTGAACAGAAGTACAGATATGTTTGGATCTGAGGGAGGACTGACTGCGTCTCCAAATGAATCTTAGAGTCTAATACAGGAAAGGGAAAGTCAACTGAGAAAACCGAACGAATGGCTAAACAAACATTGAAAGCAACAGAAACTGAGACGTGTCCTACTCTCAGATTATGGCTCAGAACCAGTTTTGCCATTCATTTATATAATCGCTAAAAAATTTCAGAACAGACATTGCAAGAGCAGAAAAATTTGAGGCATACCAGACTCTTTCAATTGACAAATTCAAGTGCATCATGATAAGCAGGGTGGATTCATCTTTGTTCCACTCTTATCAAAATTATATACATTAATAAAAATGAGCTTGCTTAATTTTTAATGTAAAATTCAAGATAAAAATTAAACCCCTTTTAATGTAATATTTTGTTTCATTTTTTTTCACTTAAAATTATTAGAGTTTTTTTTCTATAAATAAATTGTAAAGATATGTCCTAGATAAAATCCAAGCAATAGTGTCCCATTTTAATTGAAAATAATTAAATATTTAAGCATGGAAACAAATGATACTTGGTCTTTTATTATTGGGAAAGGATTTTATTTTTTTTATTTTAACTCATTTTCATTTGTGATAAAAGTTTTATATTTTGTGAGAAATAAAAATTAAAAAATTGTTCCCCAAATGGATCGATAGAGTGTCTAATTTGACATTTGACAAGATCAATTGAATTAATTTATTAGATCAAAAGTGTGCCGGTACATCCCTAATGTCATCCTATATCTTTTTGTCTCCTTTGAGTCTATAATTATTTTAATGGAATTTTTGAGATTTAATCCAATTCTGAAATAAAACTCGATTTCATCAGAAAAGGGATGTCGAGCTCATACCCCAAGCAATGGTTTTTCCCGGTTTTCATAGAATTCTGTTTATTATAAATACATTAAACTTCTTTTTTTGTGATATTTTACTCGATAACCTCTATTTTGTCATATTCAAGATGAATGATGTGTTTGCGAAATTAAGCTAGATCAAATGAAACTTCTTTGTTTAAAATGGTTTTGTTTATCCTATGAGTTGTTATTAAATTTTCAATAGATTTTGATTTTAAAACATTTTATATTTATAAATGTTTTTCAAATGACATTGAAAATAAAATAAAAGGTTCAAGGTCAGGGGTGCCTCATATTATTCAGTTGTCATATAAATCAGGTGATAACTAACCACAAATAAATCAAATAAACATTAAAAATAATTAAATTAATTTTATGTAATTCAAGAGATGTTTTCATATAAAAAAAAGTATTTCAATGAAAAAGTTCGAAGACTTTTAGGATTTTTCTGATATTTTTAGAAATTTTTTTTTATAAAAAAAACATTAATTTCTTTGTTTGAAAACAAACCGAAAGTCGTTTTGTTGAGTATATAATAATCTTATTCTTATTTTTAGATAAGAGAAAAAAGATATGGTCTTAAAAGTGTGACTTTCCATCAGTTGTTTGATTGATAGTTCATGTTTTTTGTCAATCTTTGCGTTTTTGAGTCAGAAGAAAATACTATTCAATGCCAGATTCCCCTGAATTCTGTCCTCAAAAAAGTGATGGTTAGACCACACATATTCTTAAGTTCATTTGAAATTCAATTTCTCAAATATTTGAAGAAAATTCTTTGAAATCAATAAATCATTAATTAATGTTTAAATTAATTTCAAAATTAAAATTCTTCTCAAATTTCACAAAAAATATCTCAATTTTAGTTCTAAACTATTAAGAGTATTCTTGGCAATTGATTTGGAAAGTTAACTTTTTAAAATTCTCCTAATATGCTCAGGCTTATTTTTTTGACATATAACAAAATCTGATTTACACAGAAATGATATAACTTTGCTTGATCAATTAGCAGATTTCCAGTTCTGCAATCACGACATTAATGATTATTAAGTTATAAATTTTTTTAAGCCTTTAAAAGATTGACAAGGTAATTAGAAAAATTATTCTTTTTATGAGTTTAATTAACATTTTTGACAAAAGTTTGATATTTGGTTCACAGATTTAAAAGACTCTCCCATTTGATTGGAAATTGAATCTCAGAAACAACTTTAAGGTCGAGGATTTTATTTTGTCTGAGAGATACGGTTCCTGACAGCCTCACGTCTTAATTCCAAGGTTAACTAAATTCAGGCTCCGGATGACCTAAATTCTCAGCTCAAGACATTACTAAAACAATGGGAACGTCTTTTTATTCAATATAACATCAAAAATCAATAACAATAAGACAACAGAAAATTATATACAAAAAATCTTATTTTACTTAAAGTAATTTTATATTATATTTAATGTTTATATTTATTGTTTAGTTTAGTTTTAGCACACATTTCATGTAATTTCAGTTACAAACAATATATGAAAATTTCTTCTTAAAAGCATCTAATCATTAAGTTTCATCAATATCTAAATAATCTAGCTAGTTATTTAAAAACCTTGGTCTTATATGTCTAACAATAAAGCACTTATACCTCAATTCAAATATAATAAGATTTGTTCGTAAATGTAGTGACAATAGATTTCTTAGACAAACCTTTTTTTTATTTTAAATTTTTTTGAGTAAAAGTCACTTAAATTCAGTACAAAAAGTTTTGAGTGAAGAGATTTCAAATCAAAATTAACTTTTAGTGCATTTGATTTATAGCTACTTTTATGTAAACGTAGTGAAAGTAGCAAGATCAATCTAGTTAATAATTTATTTTTAACTTTAATTATTAATATTATTTATTAGAAATATTTATCAAGCATAATTTATAGATTTATCAAAAGCTTTGTTGGAATTAATAATTAATAACCGAATCAAATATGGGTACAGTTTTGATGACTTTATTTTAAGTCAGAAGAAAAAAAACCCCATTATTTTGAGCAACTTTTTATGCGTGTATTGACCTGGTCATTTTAGGAAAGTTTTCAATTGCTTTTATGTTTAAATTTGTGTCAAATGATTTTTTTGACACACATTTAGATGAGTTGAAAGAAACCATTGAAAAGAAGTGACCAAATAATCACTAAACATAAGCACCAAATTTCTCACTAATGATATCGTATTCTTTTTTATATATTCCAAACTTATTGGTACTGATTGTACTCATTGTACTTATTATACTGATTATACTTGCTTATTCCCTGTTAAGGCAGTGATTTTCATCTTTACTGTGCAGTTAAGGAATGGTTTTGTTCAATACTAATATAATAGTGAACTAACCCAATAGAATTAATAATTTATGAGTGCCCTCACAAACCATAGTTATAATATGTAAATAAGGGATCGATTGGGTTATCAAACAATAGTGTTAAGCATTTTTTTTGATCGTAAAACTGTTATATCGAAAGTAAAAAGTGATGGATTGCGTCAACAAATAAAATATATCTTCAATTATAAGAAAAATGATCATTTGGTTAACTAATCTTCATCGCAGATCGTGTTGACGCTAATGATTCTCAACTGTAGTTAGTGGTGAGCAAGGGTAACTACATCTACACCACATAATACATGTATTTTTTCAAAACTATTGTAGAGTTGACTAAAAAATTTGAAAACTTTAACAAATGTTTCTCTTTTTAATCATAATCTCTCTCTAGTTTTGAACATTAATATTGAACATTAAAATGAACCTTACTTAAAACTTTGAACTTGATCATATGATGAAAAGTCACACTTGAATTTGTTCTTGCTAATTGACTGTTATAGTAATAGTATATTAATGTTTTACAACTAAAAAATAATACAAAACAGTTTCATAAATAGATAATTTAGTTTCATAATTATTTTTACCTTGATTATTTCATAATTTTTACAAAAAAATTAATTTATAAGCAATGAATGAATTCAAAGATAATTTTTAAGAATAAATAGATTATTGTTAAGAATATTCTTTATTTTTATTTCATTTTCAAACAATAGATGTCGTAAAGAGTCTAATAATACCAAAACATTACAATTGGACACAAATTCCTATTTTAATCGATTTAAATATATAATCTAGATCAAACTTATTTTTAAAATTGCATTTTAAAAATAAACAAATTATCTTTTATATTTTTAGTATAATTGCATGATATAATTCAGCATGAGTAATTCAAAAAATAAACATGGTAATAATACTTCCTTTAAAAATGCATAAGAATTAAGTCAACACTTCTTTTGAATTTTTTTTCTCTTTTATTAAAAATAAATTCTTTATTTAAATTTTCGTATCGAAATTCCCAAGAATATAATAAATGTGATATAATAGTTTTCTGCATGATGCATTTTCTCTATTTAATGATTTTATTTTTATTAAAAGAGATAATCAAAAATTCCAAAACAGTGTTGACTTTATGTACAAAACGATATTTTATCTTGCTTATTTTTAGAGTTATTCACACTGAATAATTTCAAATTAAAGTATTTATGCTAAAATTAAACAAGATAAATTGATTTTTTTTCTTTAAATGCATAAATGACAAACAAAACATGATGTTCCGGATAAAAAATAAATTTGATCTAGCTAATGCCAAGACCTTTATAGCTTTAAATCGAATAAAGAGGGTTTGAGACTCATAATAAGTTTCGGCAAAAGGATATCGACTTCTAGTTTAATCTAAATATAAATTGAATTTTTACCTAGTGCATCAAATGCTAAGATAACTTTCAAATAAGATGAATTTAATTTAAATTTGAGCAATTAACTTTTACGGTTCACTCACTCGAAATTATAAAATTTCATTTCTCACAAGTGGTTATCAAATGGAATATTTATACAAATTTATACTAAAGTTTATGTTTTATTCATTACATTACAAATGGGGGACAAAATCCCAGAAGAAATTGTTTTCATATATTTGTTTAATTTGAGTGAAATATAATTTTTTTTAATGAAATTATTCAACATTTTATTGAATATTCAATATTTCGAAACCTTTGGTCTAAGAGGAGTTTACTTTTAGAGAAAGTGTCGGAACTCTTGCTATAAACCTATACCCACTCTTTATATCTCTATAGGAAAATCATCAATTTTGCTTGTTTATCATTTTTATTCCTTATTTGGAGTATTATTATTATTAAGAATGAATAAACACATCTCAGAGTGGGTCTCATATATTAATGAGTGGACCGCCTCTGAAGGGGAATACCTCTCATAACACGTGAAGTGAATGAAATGTGGATTAATTTTTTAATAAATTAAGTAATTTATCGATAAATCAGTGTTTGATTAATGGCTTTTGATTGACATTCGATTAATTAAAACATAAAAATGTGCTAAAAATACCTTTGAATACAAATTAATTTTTGTCGGATGTTTTTTCGGGCAAATCATTAGTTTTGTGGCACAACTTTTCTCATTTAAAGCATAGAATTTGATTAAACTAATTGTAATGCCTTTCATTCTAACAAAAGGATTGGAATTCTGTGCAAAAAATAAGATAATCCCTAATAATTAGTTTGCGTTTCAATTCTATTGACTTATTTTTTATATATTTGTTGTATAAGTAATGAACAAACAATCGATTCAATGCATTATTGTTATCACATGAATGTACCAGAACAAATACCTCTGAGAATTACTCAGATCATTGTTGTCCAGAAAAGTTAATTGTTTAGACTTATATAAATGATTAAAATGCTGTAATTTACGCCTATTATCATAAATTTAGTGCATTTCCTAAGATTATCTTGTTAATTTGATAAATTTTAATAAAATAAATTAATCTTAGAATATGTCAAAAGGTTTCTACAAATATTTGACTTAACCCCTGAGTACTCCAGTTATGGTGAGCCCACACTTTGTGACCAAAAGGGATATTTAATGGATTGCATATCAGTTTTGTCTCAAAAAAAACTCTTTTGT